>OMNW01001449.1:22846-34119 GCA_900303245.1 Selene dorsalis | reverse complement strand
ATCTGATTGTTGTTCTGCATCACTCCACAGAGGGCAGCACTTCATTAAATGCAAATTGTTAACACATGGGATGTGTTTATTAAGGTGAAACCAAGCCCATTATAAAGCTAACTCAGTCGGACCTGCAGGGCCTGCGTGAAAAAAATAAAAATATTTTGTTGGTAAGATTGTTTATCTTGTTGGTTATATTGTTGATCTAGTTCCTATTTTATTTTTCAGACAGCCATTTGCAATTAAGGTGCAAACCTAGACTAATGGATGGATGTCACTGCATGGCTGGGTAGACCCCTGCTGGGCCGTTCTCTTTCACTTTACAGCCTCCTCCATTTCTGTGTAAACATTTTGTGGCTCAGTGGTATGTTAAGACAATCTGGGGAAATAATCATGGGCCTTCAATTAAAAAAAAAAAAAAAAAAAATCACTTATTACATTTCTCCATGCTTAAACAGCGACACTAAACCCAACGAGCTAGAGATCTGTGTCTGGTGTCTGGTGCACCGCTGAGTCCGACAGGGTAGATAAAGTGACGACAAGCAGCACCAAAGCCCCTGTCAATGAATATGAGATTGCAGGCTGCCAAGCTGATGCTGATGCTGTCATGAAGTATTACCTCCTGTGACAGCCTAAATAACAACAGTTCTAATTAAAGAATGATTGGAATGGGTGGACCACTGGCTCCTAATGGGGGAATAAACCGCAACATCGCTCCAGGAAGTGAATTGCACTCATTTATTAACTTCAGGAAACCAGTGGATGCTGTCAAGATGTAATAGCTTATTTTAAAAGCTACATAACTTTCCATCTATCCTGACCACCTGCCTGTTCACTCCACCACTTTAATTAGGAAAAATATATAAAAAACATATACCAGTAATATTTATAGCAGATTGTCAGCTGTTTTTCTGCTTCATGACAAGGGGGATATTTGAAGGGAACAGCAACTCTGCAGCAGACTCCTGTGTCATGCATCATCACTAATCTGTAAACTAGCTCTGGCTCCATAAAAAGACCTGGCCATGCAGCGCTGCTGATAGAGCCCCCAGTCTGCTTTAGCAGGAGCTCCTGAGCCCTTTCATGCCCCAGCTGAACTCCTCTATGTGTTGAATGTTAATTAAACGGCTGCTCCCAGCTCTGCACTGGGGGGAACTGCAGCACTAATACACATCTGTACCCTCGTCTCCACCTTGTCCTCCCCCTTTCCTGCCCTCTTCTCCGTGTAAGCAAAATTACTTGTCTCTCTCTGCCAAGAGCCCATGAGGTCACGGCTGTAATTTCCTTTGCCTGGTTAAAAGCTGACAGAAAAACGGACCCAGTCAGTCTGGATATGTTTGAGAGCAGCTTTTCAATTTAGCACGACTTGGGCTGGTGCGCCTGTAGATCCCAACCCCAAAGGCCAGGGTCTTTTCCTACCTCTGCTGCTGTACGCCGTACACACTGGAATGTATTCAGATAACGTTTGTGGGATTGGGTATTAGATCTGAAACACAATATATTTATATTCCCGGACTGGACTGTTTGTGTTCTCTCTGGAAAATTACCATTGATTCTTTGCTACACTCACACAGGCAGATTCTCAGGATTTCAGTGCAGGAATATGAATTCATTCTTCAGTAATCATTCGGTTAGCACGTCTCTCCTGTCTGACATTTTCATTCTGTATTTCCTGTCCACTGAGTCATCCTCTCCTGGTAGCTGTCCTCAGCTGCTCTGCTTACCTTTTAATGGGTTATTATTTGCTTTTACTAATTGCATTTTTTTTATTTGCTTTTGGAACTCAGCTATCAGTTCATCCCAAAAGACAAGGCATCAAGAACACCTACAGTAAATGAGGCTCATAGGTCTATGAGACTCCACACATGAAGCTTCCCTCCACCTCTGTGGAACTGACATTCTCACTTTTATGTGCAGTAAAGTTAAATAAAAACTTGATGCCGATATGGCTACTGTAGCAATGTGGTTACCCACTGAGACCATAAAAAAGATACTAAAATCCTATAACAGCCCCAACATGAAAGAGACTACGGTCCACACAAATCTGAGCTACGATTTTCAGTATATTTTATCTCAAATGAATCATAATGTGTGTGGATGAAGATGATACTCTAACATCTGGTGATGAAGAGCACTTAATCATCCACCTGACATTATTCTGTTGCTCTTTACGACTCGGCTAAATTAATTGTTGACAGGGTTATTGTCATCCACGCAGACACATAAAGTCATCAGGTTCATCAGTTAGGATCATTATCCAAATCTTAATTAGAGATCACCTAAATGCTGTGATTGATCACTCTCTCTCTCTCACACACACACACATGCACATAAATGGGAAACACACATTTTGCTGAAAACCTGTATCAAAAGTTGGTGACAGTTTCCTCACTGAACTCTCATGCTCAACTTTCATTATATTAGAGCAGAAGCTGGTTGTCTGAGTACCTCTCCCCCTCTCATCCTGTATCAAGAAAATTAATGTAGCCAAAGGTGACATGAATTTTTATGAGTATGATACGTTTAATTCAAAGTCGTCTGTTAGTAAGACTTCAATTTCCTCAACCTGGTAATTACAGTTCTATTCAGATAGACTGTACAGTGTATCTAAAAAGAAATATCACAAAATGAAACACTCTGGTGCATCTTGGATTGACTGATGCACAGCAAGCCACTTCTTCCTCCTACTTTTCAGAAAGATAAGAGAAAACAGACAAAGACTCAGGAGATGACCATCACAGAGATAACCATCTTGTCTGTCCTCACATATTGAGAGCAGAGACAGGTAAACAAACATGTCCTCCAACATGGTAAGACCTGTCTGCTCCTGCTTTTCTAGGATTTGTTTGAAAGGAAGAAAATCCACTGTGACCCCGAGAGGTCAAAACACTGCAACTTAAGAAAAAACATGCAAAAAGTTTAAACACAAACAAATTCTGAAAACATCTTCATCAGTTTGACAACCCAGACAGCAAACACTCACAACACAATGAAGGTGTTTCAGGGGATGCAAAACAGTGATGAATCCTGGCTGGGACTTTTTGTTCAATACTTTTGACTTTTGAAGTTAAGCGCTGAACAAAAAGGTGCGCGCGGATGTCTTATAAGTCGTCCATTCAAGCGCATCCTTGGCAGATTCATTACTTTTGTGTCGTCTGTGTTTTGTCAAAATCGATGAAGATGTGTTGTGAATTTGTCTCTGTTTCGTCGATATGCATTTTTTTTTTAACATCCAGTGCTTTAGGTTCTCAGGGCCACAAAAAATGTGAAATGTATAATGAGCATAAAACTGTGAACCTTTATCAGGCCCAATGATTTCTCTTCCTTAAATTCTAGAACAAAAATAGAAACTTGTTAAAGCCTCTGAAAGAACCACAAAAAAATGAAATACAGCATATTTTCAGAGACGATTCATGAGCCGACTGTAATCTAACATATTAATGATGTTGTACTGGGAGAACCCCCACTTCACCCCAGTTTAGAGTTTAAAATGATCTGTTATTTGTTCAGAAGTGTTTTTTGAGGGAAGATTCAAAAGTGGGATGTCTTTCAGAGGACAAGATGACATAACTCTGAAAAACAGGAAAATACAAGCAGGGTTCAGTCTTCCATTTATCTGTTATCTGCTCAGAGGCTTGTTCTGATGGACAATCAAAACACTCTCTCAGAGGACATCATGACACATCTCTCAAGAACAGGAACATATGTGGGTTCAGTTGACCCTCCAGTAGCTTGCTCACATGTGAAGTAACCATTACAGTCTTATAAAAGACATTGGTTGATGGCTTTGGTTAACAAAGCAGTTGGAGTCATGATTAGAGGCAAACTCGAGACAGTTGCTGTGTCATTTCAGAGTAAATGTGGAAACAAAGCAACAGACTGCGCAGTGGAATAGAAGAGATAAAGTGAAAACATAAATTAAGCAGATAAGAAATATCACAACAGTTCATATCTAAGCCTCCATTTGTTGGGAGATGACTTTCTGTGCCTTGGTAATGACAATAACTCTGTAAAGTTCACAGTTAACACCAGATTAAAATGATCCACATTGACTCACAGAGCAGAACCGAGTTCTGTGTTTTCCTGATACAAGACAGGAAAGACTAAAGTGCCCTTGTGTAAGTCATGCTGTTGTCTTTCTAAACTGAAAATAATTTGTAATAATAATAATAAAAAAAAATGAATCACAAGATGTTCTGGGAATAAAACAAACATTTGTTGAATCACAAGTAACCACAGCATACAATTCAGCTCTGAGTGAGTTACAGGAAGAAAATCTAAATATAAGCCCTCTTCCCAACAAAATCAACATATTCGTCACTGCTGATGAATCCACTTGAGGGGGTTAGATGACGTCATCTCTTTTCTCTTTATGTCTGCAGGGGTCCTTGCTCATACTCACATGCTATATATTGATCAATCTAAAAGTAGAAGGAACATGGCACCTCAGCTGGGGATTGTCAGAGAAATATTCCATATTCATATGGACCTGCACTTGGAAAAACAATCAATATGCAGTAAATAAAACGGCTGTGTGAGAGCCAGAATTACTTTGGTGGGCATGACCTCCCTGCTGCTCAACTGGAATGCGGATCCCACAGACTGGCACTCGTGTGAAGTTCATTGCAGCGTATTGAAAGCAAGGATGCTCTAAGGACTCTGTGATTGGCTGTTTCCACAGTTTTTGAGATTCCAAGCAAACACTTCAGTGAAAACATGATGCAGCCTTTACGGTGAAACAATCCCAATCTCCACCTCTTCTACTAAGAAAATCCAGGTATCCCCAATCTGTTACTGTCTCAAAAGTCAAATTCACATGAAATCTGAACTCTGATAGCACAGTGGGAACACAAGTGTATCAGACAGGTTATAACACTGGAGCAGAGAATGAGTTGCAGTCATTAAAAACTGTGCTGATGCAGCAAAGAATGAGCCCTGGGACAAATATGGCCCCTCACCACAAACTGTAATTTTATAGCTATTACAGTCAATGAGGAGAAGAACTATTTGAGATTTCTGCCACGAAGGTGAGCCAAAGAAAATTACTCAACAATCTCAGCAGAGGATTGAAATCCCCTTGTATTCATATTGACAAGATGGCATTTGAACGAATAAAGAATCTACAAAGTTGAGTATTTCATAATATTTTTACTTGAGCATTATGCACTGTAACACCAGTCTGTACGCACATTTTGCACAGACAGAGTGATTTTTAAGGGCAGTGAGGTAATATAAACCTGACTGGTCATCTGATGTTGGCCTCAGGGTTTAGAGTTAAAAGAAGGAGGTATGTCCTCTTCATGACGGACAAGAGAAAAATCTCTCCGCTCTCTCAGAGAAGCAGCCTTAACTCAGATCTGCTTGAAACCACATAACAGGGGTGACTATTGTGATTCTGCACGCATACCACCATCCCCTCACCCTGGCTGTACAGCTCTGCTCTGAGCACACACACACACACACACACCACTTAGACAGACACCAGAGTTTCAAAGGCATTTCATTGAGCTGCTGAGGCTTCTTACTTCCACCGCTAAATACTGCAGGGGAATCTCAAGACTCTGCTGTGGTCACTGAAAATTATCTGTGGTGGGAAATCTGGGAGGGGAAAGAGCACAGTGAGAAGAAGGAGACGAAGAAGAAAGTCTGTCCCAAAAAAGAAAGAAGTTGTGCAAGTCTTTGGAAACAAAAATCTGTGCAGTCAAAGAAAAATGTCGTTTTTTCAACTGTTGCAATTACCACTGGCTGAGGAGAAATGTGAGTGCATTATAGAGGATGGATTTACCATTGTTTTGACATGGATGCAGTTAGCTTTGAAAAATATGCACAAACAGAGTTAAAGAAAATAATCGCTCCCACTGCACAGGATACTGAAAGATACCAGGTTTAAACATTTACACATTTGCCTTTTTTGGGCTCAGTTTGTTACTTTTGGAAACCACTCAGTTGTGTCAAAAGAAAGAGAGAAGGGAAAAAAAGAAAAGAAAAAGATGTCAATACGCCCCAGTAAAAACATACTTTATTATTCTGCAAGAACCCAGGAAACACACACACACACACACACACACACACACACACATATTGCATTGGAGTCTTCTCAGAATCCAAAGCAAACACATTTAAGTTTAACCCTACCTTGACAGAAATGACACAGCAGTTCACTTAAGTCCATAAAGACTGTATGAAAATGAGGACGCATGATGAGTCCTCATATGTTGTTACTAAGGAAAAAAGAGTAATTTCTCTGCAGATAATAAGTTACAAGTGTCACTTGAAACAACACGATTTGATAATGCTACATGCATTGTGACCATCTGGGTTATGAATTTGTGCCACGTTTCAAGTCACAACAATCATCAGTGTATACCACCTTAAAACAATGGTGAGTGTCAGTTGAAAAAAGGATGCATGAATTATTGAATTCCGTGCGAAGAAACACCTCAGAGACTGAAGACAAAGGCTGTGCTCAAAGACTGAAGAGCCCTACTTTGTGTGCTGGTTTGTAAGGTCTGGGCTCGAACATGTCTCACAACTTGCTGCGCTCCTGACACTGCATTAATTACACATCAGAGTGTCGCCACCAACCGTCACACTGCTGTGAGAGAGGATGATAAACACCAACTGCCAAGTGTTTCTTTGACTGGTAATCGTGCGGGAATCAGGAGGGACTGCTCTGGAGACAAGTCGCTAAATGGTCCCATCCACAAAGTGCTGCCATGTGGAGGTCTGCAGCGCCATTTGCAACCAAATGCTTCTTTGTTTAGTGCCAGTGGAGCTGCAACAGTGCAATTTCAAGGAGGATTGGAAGAGAGGACCCCAGTGGGTGACTTGTTTGAAGAACCAGATGCACAGATGATCCATTCAGTTTAGATGAATATTTGCTTTAGTGAAGGTGAAGTTTCAAATTTGTTTTTCATTATAGTAATGGATCTTTGAATAGTCTTGTTTAACATAGGGGAAGGCTGTTTTTCTTCATTTCAGTTTCTCCCATCTTTGCCTTTTCAGGTTAAACAGACCTTAAATATCGACCTAGTGGAAGCTGTGGCAAGAAGCAACCCTGACTCTGGAGTAATCACAGACTATTTGAGGCCCATCAAAAATACATTGTGATGCAGAAAGAGTTTAACAAAGGAAAATGTAAATCACAACTCAGTGGCTGCTGTTATATTAACTTCAATTATATCTGAGTGTTTTGGGATGACAACACTTTGTTTGGATTGTGGATCTTGTGTCTGTGTGAGTAGTTGTGCCACAGCTACACCCGAGAGCATCATTATTTTATTGGTTAAACTGACGCATGTGAAAAAAGCTCCTATGTTGTTGAGGTTTAGCGACAAACTGAGCTGTAGTGTCATCATTTCTCAAGTTGGAAGTGTAAATTATGAATTTTCACCAAATGTTTTTGTTCAGATTCATAATGTCTTGCAGTGTAGGCTACTCACTGTGCAGGTGTTAGCTGTGGTTAGCTTGAATTATATGAATAAGCAGAGTAACACGCTGACACATTTTCAATGTGGGAGGAAGAGTCTTTGCCTGAATCTGCACTGCCTTTGGTCAGTTAGTATCAATTTTTGTCAAATTCAGTTCTTCACCGACTTTATAAGCAATTGCCCCTAAAATTAACTTAATGTTAAGTCTTATCAAACCGCCACAACCTTTGCGTACCCCTAGAGCGTTGAGCCACCCTCTTAGATTCACTTCTGTTGCCGGTCAAGATGTACATTTAAGCTATGTTAAGAGCTCTCCGGGACTTGTTGTTCAACACGCACCTAACTGTGATTTTTGAAGTTAAAAGCATTGAAGTGTGGCCCGGCAGGTTCATCACTTTTTTCCCATAATTCCAATAGATAGATAGAGAGTAAGAGAGAGGGTGATATGTTGCAAAGGACCATGGGTTGGACTCAAACTGGGAATCTGCAGTTAGGTACATAATTTCATTTCATTCTGTTGTAGGGCTCTGTTTGTTTGGGATTTGTTTTCTTGCATTATATAACTTAAATTATGGGACCTTTCGTTTTTTTTGGTGGAGACCTGTCTACCCACCTCCATTGTATTGGGTTAACAATGACAAGACACCTTAAACTTGCAGAAATAAAACTAATCAAAGTCTCATAAAAGCAGCAGGATGAAGTGAGGAAAGGTGTTTTTTGTGTTTTCAGTCAACTGACCCTAAAAAAATCTCTTCTGCACCTCTGTGTTTTATGACTGAAAGGACCATTGACTTTCAGAGTGTACCCGGCTGATTAATCTTAACAACGGAGCAACAGATTGAGAAGCTACAGTATGTTTCAGTCAGGCTCGCCCACTCTCTGTCTACTGATCTCTTTCAAACAACTTGATTGCTCCTCCTGGATTATCTGGTGGATGCACGGCCGTGTGCGCCCGGCTGTGTGAACCTGTGTGCGCAATGTGCATGCAAGTGTGTGTTTTAATTAAAGTTTGAGAAGGACTGGGAAAGGTTTAATTTAGCAAAGGCAGGGTGAAAAATTGTCTCGTTTTCTTGTCTTCATTTCTGTGTCGCTTCTTATCTTCCTTTGAGCTCGGTCACTGCACAGGTTATCTCCAAATTACCAACAGAACTCATTTATTCTTCAATTGAATTAGGTCCTGGAGAGAGGGCCTGCACAACCATCTCTCCTTTATAAAACAACCCACCAACAGCGGCTATCCACCACTACAATGATTAGACCACAGCATGACCTGGATCAAACACCTCAATCAGACACCATGCCTTGTTCTCGCTTTCTCTCGCTTACAAGTCTCTCTTTCCTCTCACTCCCTCTCCTCCTTCAGTCGTGACAATGGTGACATCAGATATTTTTCAACACTACATTTCCGGTCAAAAATACATGCTTTAACTTTTTTTTTTCTTTTTTTTTATATGAGCAATAGCCCAGCTGGAGCTGCCATGTGAAATTTACCCGAACACATTTTAATTATTTTTTTCTCTCATTCTTCTGATGTCTTCATAGAAACAATAGGATGTGTTTTGAGAACCGGTGACAAATGAAAAATGGCACAATACATGCTGCAAAATGTAATTATGGCTTCAAAACTGTCAACAGAATCATTAGAGTTTAAAAGGACAACTGTGGCGGCAAACTTTACTCTGGACTCAGCAAAGAACAGAAGAAAAAGCTTTTTAATTTCCAAGGCAGCATCGAATCAAAACTTAGCAACATAGCAAAATGAACAAAACTTAACAAAACATTGTAGCAGGTGCACCACTCATTTTTCTTTCCATATGCATCAGTCCGTAGATTTTCATACATATTACACCTATTTTTCATCCTGACTGCACATGTTAACATGACCAGTCTAACTAGTGCGTGCGACCTGAGCATGAGACTTATGTTTGGAGAGGCAGAGACTTATCCTCAACCACATCAATGGTGATCAATCATTGACGTACTTTGAAAAGCTCGACAGCATGATGGAATCATACTTGTCCCACCTTGCAAAACCAAGCTGAAGCCTGGTTCCCCCTCCACAGTGATTCCCACCTCATATCCACACAAGCAACACAGCTTCATATCAAGGTTTGTTTCTGTTCGTATTCAAACACAGGGAAGGATCCAGCACAGCTGCAACAGATTTTCTTTATTCAGACAAAGTCTGTGAGGCACTGTGGGCTGAAAGCTAAGGTAAAAATCTTTTCTCATGGCCTTTTGTGTTTGAGGTTTTGAAAGGCATCTTTTCAATCTGGTACTTTACCTTGAAGTAAAGAGAATCATGTGAAAGGAATGTGAAATTATTATGAGCCCATTGTATATTTTTCCTTATTTAATATGAAAACAGGAACTGAATGCAACAAGCCTAAAGGAGAGAAAACAGAAAACAGAATGGATGTTTAATACAACAGCAGGCAGTCAGACCAGGTGAGCTGAGTCCTTCCCTATGACCCTCCCCTCCTGCAGGTAGAGGTGACTGTGTCCAACTGGTGCATCAGCTGTGTGGATCCCATCTGAATTCAATTATTTCTTTGCTCTCGGTTTTACAGAGTATATTCGAGACAGCTGGGGGACTGTACAATGAAGTGAGGTCAGTTCAGCATGGCTCTCTCAGGGTTATTCATTCAGTGTAAGAATAGTCATCCTGGTTAACTTGTATCTCAAAGCTGGTCATCAGTCGTCTCTTATGATGCACGAAGTTGAAAATGTGATGCACTACACATGAAGTAGTTTGACTTTTTCTACTGCCATAACAGAAGAGAGGAGAGTAGGGGAGACAAGTAGTTAATACCTGATGAGCTCTGTCTGACAGTTGCATTTATAATCATAGGAAATATTAAAATAGTGTGTGGATGATTTTTCTAACACAGACAAGAAAACATTTAGTTTTTACTGGGCATTACTGAGACTCCCCATGTTGTTCACAGATGCGGTGACTGAGAGTTAAAACCATTGAAATGAAAGAATTTAAAATGCGACTATAATTTGCCTCACATAGTTATTTGGTGTGGTTATTAAGTGGTAAACTCTGTTTCCATTTCTCAGGAGCTCTGTTTTAAAACCACAGTGGAAACAGTAAACCTGGCAACAAAAAAGCCATTCTTCTGATCTATACAGTTATCTATTGCTCTTTATCTGTTGTCACTGTAGTGTATGTCAGGATCCTGTAAGAGCGATGACTCGGTTCACTGATCTGATTGGTCAGTTGTTGGGGTTGTTGACAAGGTTTGAGCTGATCCTCCCCGAGATAAAGATAACTGGATAACACACTAATCTCGCTAAGTGCTACAGGCCCTGGAGTTAGAGAATATTTGTTTGTTTACAAGGATGACCACCATGTCCCTACATTTGACTTCATAGTGTTTATCAAATGAAACGCCTTCTATCTCTGCACATTCACACACACACACACACAGAGTGACTGAGCCAACACAGCTGTAACTGATTAATGTTAATTGGGCCAAATCTTGAATGAATGAACCATTTTCCAAGTGATTGTCGCCTCAAAAAGTGAAGAAAATAGAAAATAGAGTGAGGAGAGCTAAATATACCGCGAGTGAGAATCCAGCGAACGCGGTTTCCAGTTGTGATTTCTGCATCGCTGCTTTTGTGCCTGTTGGTGCAGAAAAAGAAACCAAACAAACAAACAGCAGCAGCTGAGGGAGCAGGGGAGACGGAGGCTGGCTGCACCTGTAAGGTGAGACCAGTTCTCATTAACGAGCTTCAGCTCCTCCTCCACATTTCTGCAGGTAGTTAGCTGCTGTTTTTTTTTTTTTTTTTTTTTTTTTTTTTTTTCCCTGTTTTTTAAAAAAAAAAATTTAAAAAAAAGAT
>OMNW01001448.1:8593-30035 GCA_900303245.1 Selene dorsalis | reverse complement strand
TCTATGGTCTGTAAGAGGCCGGACTTGAACTCAGCCATTAACCTGATGGACCAGGCCGGGTACACAAGGGCCCAATTCCCTCCCGCCTCTGAACCCCGACTGATTTAATCTTATTTTGGTGAGATATACAATGATGATTCCAGTTTACAATACTTGTTACTGTTATGCAACAAAGTTTCTACCACAGGGAGTAAGAAGCTCAGACCTGCAAGTCTAGCATGCTGGCATAGGAACAGTAGGCTGGACACTGATAATTCTCATGAATGTCAGGACAAATGGTCTCTGGCCGTCCAAAGTTACTACAGCTGACTGGATACACTGGTGAAGCTGACTCTCACTCTGGTGGTCCTGAGGACATCACACACATTGAGATGATGTGCTGTACACATGATCCCTGCCCTGTAGCTGCTGATAGTGGAGCTGTGCTTTCTTTTAACATGCATCTTACATATGAGCCTTATCTGACAAATAGGCCAGGTGAGGAGAGCAAATTATAAAGACAGTAGATAGGTGGCTTAGAGTCAACAGCATGTTTAATGGGTGTGCTGGTCATGTAAAGTGTAAGGAAAACAGAACAACACCTGCTTAAAGCTGTTCACTTGTGATAAGATCACCTCAGACATATAGTGTACCATGACTGAACAGGCCTTTATGTGGTTAGTACACACACACACCCACACACACACACACACACACACACACATTTCCACATGTGCACACTACACTCAAGTCCAAGCTCTCATAATGAGAGACTTATTGCGGGGGAGAGTCACTGTGCACTGTGAGAGGTGTGTCTGCAGGTACAGTACAGAGCTGCTTCTCCTCTCTGTGTGATTCTGTCTCTGCTCTGCTTTGTTTGTGTTGTTTACACCCTCAGGAACAGTGTCCCAGTTTATTTTAAAGAGGAAGTGCATGTGTCTCCTTGTAGATTCACTTGTCGGTGACTCTCTCACTCTCTCTCTCGGTGCCTTACACTTAAACGTCTTCCTCATCTCAGCTCTCAGCTCTAGTGTGCATTCATTCATTCTAAATTACAGCATGTGAGGAGAGATCAACTTGTCTTCTCTTCACTCGTATCAAACTGGAAACCCTACATAATGAGCATGTTAGTGTTGTTTTAAATATTAGACGTGTTGCTCTTCTTTAGGATGTTAATAATAGCATTTCATTTATCTTGGCGGCGCTGTTGTTGCTGATGTTTCAGACGCAGCAAACGCAGGTGCGGTGCCAGTTAACATCAGAGCACACCTGCATGTTTTGTCCTTTGGTCTTTTTTTTTTGTGAATTTGTGGCTCTGAGCTGACACCTTGCTCTGTGTGGGTGGATCAGCACAGCAGAGGCTGTTAATGCAGATAAAATACTGCATGCTGCAATTTTGGTACCAGTTTTGGTGTGAAAATTGTGCCTGAGCACCCGCCTCTCATCAGGGAAATTTTCCTGGTTTAATCCATGCCAGGTGTGTAGGTATGCTGTTGGACGTGGGGAGGGGGCGCCTGAATGATCCAGGGCGCCTTACCTTGACAGGAGCCTTGGAACATTTCACACATCCTCTTTTATGTTCAGTATGTTAAATCACAGCTAATTTAGTGAGTACAAACTCTACATTTTAATCCAATTATAGTTAAAAAAAAAAAAAAAAGTCTGCACTGTGTGTGACAAATAGGTGAAGAAATGTCATCCATAGCTACTTATAGGATCCACGAGGGTCTGTCTTATAATTGCATCATTGTAGCTCAAAATGGCAACATGAGCAGTATGTTGATTTCCCTCTGTAGTGTGTGCAATGTGAATTTCAGCACATGTCAAAGACTGGACTCTTCTTCTACTCCCCACCGCCCCACAGAACACACACTTAAAGCCAGTTTTAAGTTCTTAATATTTTAAACAAACATAATGATATTATTAGATGATGTGTGTGCAGAATTTTTAAGCATTAGCTAACTGATTTCCATTTTGTGCAGAAATTGATGGAAGCTAATAGCTGCTAGGAACTGTGCCGGAGAAGTAATCAAGTGTAAAACTATGAGGCATAAACTGAGAAATGATTAACAAAAAGACCTCCAGTTAAGTTTGTATGGTCCTTTAATGCAAAACTCCAAAGACCATTTAGCCCGGATAACACTAATAATATATTTTCCCTCATAAACAGGATTATTATGTGTGTGTCTACACACGCGTCCTTATGTCCAGATTTAATGCGCCAAGTTTATACATATACAAGAATACAGAGTTTACAAGCATGCATATAAAGTGGGCCCAACAGATCACAGCTGTCTGTGTTTGAGAGAGGCACATCAGAGGTTGTCACAGATGGTAATATTATGAAATGGGAACAATGAGAATATCATTCATTGGCAGAGGTTGTAATGCAGTGCATAATCTGGAAGATAGAGCATTACATAAGTAGAGATAACCATTACTGCCGGCATTAGGAACAGTTAACCAAATTATATTGCTAAGTTATGATGACTGACTGTGTGATGACAGACACACAAACGCCAGATGTTGGGGCTGTAATGTAGTGAACTTGTAGACCTTAACAGATAGATCTAAAGAGCTAGATTAAAGCTGATACTGTCCTCAAAGAGCCTATAGTCTACTATACAATAGGATTAAGGGACATGGTGACTGCTTTCCCTCTGATATTTTTGAAATTTGACTGTGGCTGGGCCATTTCACAGTGTCCGTCCTTTCCTGAAAGCTGTGCAAAGTCTGTGCAAGAGCGGAAGATAGCAGAGGATTCCCCACCAGTCTGCCGTCTCTCTGAGGATCAAATGTGGCGTGGCCACAGCTGGAGGGCTAAGCGATTCAACCAGTCAGGCAGAAAGGAACCACGAATCAAACCGGCCTGTCTATCAGCTGTTCAACCACAAGCCAAATCCTGTCAATCAGGCAGTCAGTGAGTTGGTTTTTCGAACACCACATGCTGAATTTAAAGTTTGCAAAGGTGCAGACTTTCTCATTAAAGCTGCTGATAAATTGCTAGGAGCTGGGTGTGGCTGGCAAAAGTTTGAGCTGGTGGTTTTCGCCAGCAGAAATCAAAAGAAATCAAAATCTCATTGTCCAAAAAATCATTATAATACAATGCAACCTGTCTTCATATCAAAAGGGACCAAACAGTTACAAGGGATGAACGCTCCTCTGTAACTTGACAATATCTTGTCAGGATCAAAGCTATCTCACGCTCTGAATGGATTATCTTTTTTAAATAAGATGTTTGAAATTTTTATTGGTCCACTGAGCAGCGCAGGTGGGATGCATCACCCATGACTTCAGTTTTTATTTTATTTGTTCAAATAGTCTCCAATAACTCCTCCATGAAGAAGCATCGACACAGACTACCGGTCAACGTTTAATGACATAACCAGGGTCACCTCCCTCCACAGCTGTAACACTGCCAGAACTAGATTGTTCTTGAGCATGGCCTATTGTTTATAGCATCTTAGAAATGGTAATTCTCCAGTGAAGCTCCCGTCTGTTCAAAGCACCATGGCATGAATATGAATTAATAAGGCCTTTTTCTATGAAACAGTTGACCCCTGTACTGGAGCTTACTCAGGTAAGACCTGATGTTAAATAACTCCTCTTAACATCTGGTTCTGCTCCGTCATGCTTAATGGACCTTATATTCTCCTACAACAGACAGGAAACCCTGTTATCTCCAGTTCTTAGACAAAATCCTCAGAGGAAAGAGTCTTCTCACAGAGCAGCCCATTTCTTTCGAACAGACTCTGAGCCTCTGTAATGGGAGTTGGCTCTCTTGCAGTCATCTTGGATTGCCACCACAACTGGCACTGATCAGCGCCAAAGCTACAAGCAGCCGCCTCCACATTCAAGACTTTGATGATGGCCCTGAGTTGGGTTTCATGCCCCCCAGTCGTGAGATGCAGGAAAAAAATAAATCCTCAAGCGGTTAGATTTGAAGACCTTGTAGACAGTAGCCAGAGCAACATATTCCCAGTTAACCCTCATTGCATGTTTGAGCCGACTAAGTCTTTCTGACAGCTCATCCCACCGCCAAACCATCCAATCAGTCCACCGCTCTGGTCCTCCTCCACTTCGTCACTCATCTGTGGTGTAGTTCAAGATGCTCTGTTACCAACTAAATAACCTTTCACTCAAACATGCAACAGATCATGAACAGCCTTCGGCAACCACAGAGTCTCAGTAGAAGGCATCCGCCATGCAGGGTGTTCCTCATAACCATTGGTTGCATGTTTCTGAAGGCCCCCTTCAGATCTATGTTCCCTGCTCCTCAGTGGCACGCTTTAAACTGCTTTCTCCAAACCACCCTTTGGAACATAGATGCAAACAATGCATAACATGCAATTTCATAGATGCCAAGACCCTGAGCATCTCTAGAGAAAGAAGTCTAGATCCAGTCCAGGAACTTGGTGCCACAGTGAGTCCAAGTATCTGACGTATCTAAGTTGCCATAAAGTCAAATTCCCAACTGCTGTTGGTCTGGGACAAATGTTTTCCAGCCCCACTGAGGAATATAAAGTGCAAAAGATTTAACTAGACATACTACATTTAATATAAGAGGGCACTGTACATGAGTTTGAAAGTGCAGATATTTAGCTGCTGCTTGTTTTTATTGTAGAGCTGCACAAACGTGCCCTTCCATTTCCTGCATGTTCTCTGGTTTGAATATCTTTCTAGTATAGAATAATGTGTGTGGGTGTATCACACAATAGCTTCCTCTGACCTTCTTCGCCTCTGCGGTGAGGTATTGTAACCTCAAGATGAAAAAAATACACAGCACATGAACAGGTCAGAGCTATTCCAACAAGAGGAGAAAGATACTATTTCCATACAGAGTGAATGATGCCTGAAAAGCTACAGAGCAGAATATCAGTTTGTATGAGGAATACAACACAAACCAACAAGGACCACAGATGCATACAGAAACTGTACAGACATACACTATTGTCCCTGAATTTGCATTTGTTGCTGCTCTGGTCTGATCTGTTGTCTTGAAAGTGTGAAGAGTCACACAGACACAGAAGAGAGAGAGAGGCTTAGCTCTGATTTAAGGGAATGAATTTTCATGATTTACAACCTCTCTGTAAAGAGCTCTCACTGTATTGATTTTTACAACTACAGAGGTGAAGCTTGATAAAATGTTACTTTCATTTCATGGGTGGAAGTAAAAAAAATAAATAAATAAAAAAGACAGAAGGATTGTGAAGGAAAAGAGAAGACTATAGCTATTAGACCTGAAGGGGAGGCTGAACCCTCGACGGCGTTTCTGTCGCAGCAAACCATTCACACACACGCACACAGACACACACACACTCGCAAAAACAAACCACCCCCACAGTGTAATCCAACTAGTGAGAATAAGACTTGAACCTGCAACCCCACGGGCATGACACAAAAGTCCTGCTGCGGTTTGAACCATGATGACCCTTAAAAACGTCTCCATATGAATCATTCCTTCATGCAAAATAGTATCAAGAGAAAACTGAAATTCAAGACTTGTCTGTTTCAAAGAGACACAGTTCACTGCAGTCTGGAGTGCATTAACACTCATTTGTAGCAAAGAAAGCTCAGAATTAAAAACAATTAAAGTGATAAAAAAAAGAATAAAAGGAGTTATGGAGGAAGCAATGATGCCGTGTGGTGTTTATTTTTGTTTTTCCATTTGATAATTATTTCTTTCTATTTTTGAAATATTAAAAATAAACTAAAAATAATCACTGGGTAAACTCAAAGAGCCCGTTCTTCGTCTTAGGCAGGAGCTCACCTACAGCTGTGGGCTTTCTACGGGAAGTGTGGCCTGCTTTGGATACCTGAATTGACAGCCGTCCATGTAAAGATTAAACTCCCACATGGCTGAACAGGCTCTTCCAGATGGCTGAGCGCACGCACACCTAAACTGTGAAAACAGAACTACAGTTGTAAAAAAAAATAAATAAATAAATAAGTAGCCGAGGGGACTGATAAGTGCACTGTCTGGCATGCGTTCGTGAAGTGATCCCACACATCCTGTTACTGTTTGTATACCGAGTTCTTGAGGGCTACTTGTTGCTTCCGGAGCCCTCATCCCCTCGCTGCTCATTTGCACATTACACTGCTCTTAAGGCAACAAGCACAAGCACGGCATTTGTATTTGCATGGTGCTTGACATTTACACACTAGGAAAGCAATTAGGCCAGAACTCGGGTCATTAATACAGCGAACAGGCGAGAACTGTTTGCTCTCAAAGCTACAGCAATATGTACTGACGGAGAATTGAAAATGACGCCATCTGCATTCCTCTGTGTTAAAACATCCTCGGTGGATCTCACAGAGGGACAAAGATGAGTATCTGAATCCCCACTTCACTGCGCCTACTCTTCTTCTGTTTCTCCTTTATTCTGTGGCTCAGTGCTGTAAACACACACACACACGCTAATGAAAGCATGCTCAATAAATGCAAGTGTTTATTTATCACTAGCGGCCTGAATCTAAGCAGTACAAAGACCAGCTCTGTGAACATGGATTTTTTTTTTTTTTTTCCCATGACAATTCAAAAGGAAAAGAATAGCAGCAATGGAAACAAGGACGTTCGTGGTGTGTGGTAGGAATAAATATTTCTGGTTGCTGAGGCCATTTCCAGGTAAAAGGCAGGAAAGATCACAGGTTAAAAAACAACAACAACAAATAACTGAATCATGAGGTGAGAGTAATGGCTGACATGAATAACTTCTTAAAATTGTTAAACTATTAGAGGGATGAACTGAAACATCCTACATGACAGGTTAATGTCTGCAAATTGCTGAGGTTTTAAAGCCTCGGGAAAACCTATACTCAAACAAAAACACACATGGCAGTGATGGCACATGGTGGATACACCTTATTATGGAAGACAGAGTACCAACCAATTGGTGACTGTTTCCAAAAACTCTCTCGAGTGCTTAAGTGCAAACTTATTACTGATACAGTTTTATAATGTGATCAGATGGTTTCATATGTGGCAAGAGCAGCAGCAGGAGAGACAGCAGGCAACGTTGCACGAGGGCTTTCACACCACAACTTAGTTAAAGTTGAAGTCTCATCATGTCGTAACAGTAAAGTTGATAAATAAAACACTTTGCTGGAGGATGTGACATCGGAAACATTTGCCAACAAAGAGCAGGTTATAATGGAGATTATTTGAAAGTATCATTCCTGTATTTTCCATCTCCTCCCTCAGGCTTCTCACTGGAGCTCAAGTAACAATAGGTCAGTGAGCCAATCGGAACAGAGGAGGCTCTGAAACTCTCTTCTGATTGGTTGATTCTTTTTCCAGTGGAATTAGAGCAATTTGAAACTGAACATTTGAAACTCTGAAAGTGATATAGAACCTAACACATTCACATCTCACTTTGTACAAACTGGACCTTCAGTTAATACCCCTCACTGTAATTCTCCTTACGAGACAACCAGTTATCTTAAGGTTTAGACACTTTCCCCTCAGCTGGTCAATATTCACTTACAATCCACACGACCTTGGCACAGAAAGCAGCAGTGAATGTTGATTTGAACAACCACAGGCAGGTTCTTCTAAATCCATGTAAAGAGTTGGGCACCTGTTGAAAGTTTTGGGTTGAGGATATAGAACACAGGTTCTGACAAGTGACTCCGTTGTGTGTTAAGAGTCCTGGCCAGTCATCCATTGGAGCATTTTGATGTTGATTCAGCTATTCATTAATTCAAGATTGAAGCCACTTGTTTTAGCTGCTGAAATACACACTCGATTACCACAAAGCATGCGTGGTAATAAAATATGATTACTTTCGGTACTCAAATGTTAATTAAAATGCAAATTAGCATGATTTTGAACATCTTCTTTGGGAATCTAACAATCCAGGCCCTTGGTGTAGTGATCAGGGAGCAGGTGGAGGTATTAAAAAGTCTATATATGCAGGCAGCCACACAGTTTATGAAAAGATTAAGACCTCCCTTCTGGAAACGGCCATGCCTAAAGATCATCTCTGAAGGGTAATCACACGGAGGAGATGAGATCAATAACATTTCCACTGCTCTTTCATTTGCAGGCACAGAGGAAACACAAAAACAGTATTCGGCATTTGATATAAGGCTCTTTAAACTGCTGTGATGAGAAATAAATGGATTAAAATTCATGTTTTTCGAAGTGGCTGTCAGGTTTTGTTGGAAGATGTGCTTCGTGTTGCTCAAAATGGTGCATGCTTTTAGCAGAAGGAGCGACAGACAAATGGGGGCAAGCAGCGGTTGTCTGCACGCTACACTGATTATATTGACCACAGCGGGGCTTTCCCTGCCAAACACACCTCAGAGTTCCCTCTCCCCCTTTTTTCTCTCCAAACTCCTCTTCTGCCAAATCAGTCGAGCCACTATTTATTTTCTTTCCAGTCTCCTGCGTTCTCATTATCTGTCAGCAGCACATAATTTATAGCCATCTCTGCAGAATCCTCACCATGCCGACTAACCTGCCTGTGTGTTTTTGGCAACTCCATTTCAATAGAGATGTAAGGATTATCCCAGATGGATGAGGGAGATTCAGTACAAGCTCTACCTGACTGATCGATAGCTGGCCGAGAGCCACCGTGGTAGAAAGTCAACCCACTCTGGGAGGAGAAATACAACGGGAACATGCTTCGATGAAGACAGATAAATAACTTGAGATGCTGAAAAGGGATGCACACAGAGGTTTGTGCATGGCTCTAGGAGCAACTGGCCCATTTCGATAATTGTGCAATGATGGTCTTGTACAGTGCAACACTGACAGGTAGAGTCAAGGACAATGTGTAGCAATGGGGCGGGGTAATCACCAGAGAAGGGCATGAAGCAAACAATCCAAGAGGTAAAAGCCAATATTTTAAACCGGAGCAGTCCTCATTATAAAACATATCTCCATCCCATAGTACACAGGTTTCAGGAAAAGGGGAGAATCACAGCTCAGGAAATGACTGATTGGTCTGTGAGCATGAGATCAATAGTGGTGATGAGCAAAAATCCTTTCAGTAATAGATCCTTAAGTGAACCGACCTTTTATAT
This sequence comes from Selene dorsalis, assembly GCA_900303245.1. Classification (NCBI taxonomy): domain Eukaryota; kingdom Metazoa; phylum Chordata; class Actinopteri; order Carangiformes; family Carangidae; genus Selene; species Selene dorsalis. The sequence goes on along the minus strand of OMNW01001448.1, from coordinate 21,029 downwards.
CAAATAGTTCTGCAGTTACATTTGGCAGCGATGGCTCCTCTGCTCTTTCAGGGAGCTCTGAAAGAATCTGAACTCCAGAGAACTAATCTTACTGTACATGTATCAACCTACTGGCACATAAGGAAGATGAGAGGAAGTGCACCAGCCGATGCATTAGAATGGGAGGATCGGGAGAGTCATTGTGTTGAGTCATAGTTAGCTGATGGCCTAGAAGCTAACAAATGAGCCACTGATATGATGCGAGATGTGCCATGACTACTGAGGGACACTTTGCAGGAGGCTGACTGGAAATTTACTCACAGGGTAAAACTTGAAGATAAAACCGAAGATGACATTTGTAACACGACTCACAGCTACCGCTACCCCCCCCCAGGTGTATACATTACACAAGTTTGCAGGTTAATGGTGATGATTTTGTCTTGGAGCGTTAACAGCCCTGATGTTCCTCGCTGCATTCAGTCAGTGCTCTGCTGTACCTACACATCATAAATCCAAGTATCATGCAAACCAGTGATTCAGAAAACAGCTGCACTTGCCAACTCTTAATTGCTTTAAATAAACAGGGGAATAAGAGAGTGATTGAGGAACACGCTGCGATGTGACATTAATAGACCTTAAGCCGTTGACCTGGAAAGAAATAGAGGACAAATCAGCCGTGTTGTGTATTTATGAGTTATTGTTCGGAGAGGCGTCGTCCCCACCGGTAAAGCCAGACACACGGTGGGGGGACTCCCTGTTTTATGGTGGTGATACAGTGTTACATCCCAAAATACAGCTGCATAGATCAAACTGAGCTGACATCGTTCAGCAAAGAAGGAGGAAATCTAAATGGCAACATAAAGCCAATGAACGCCTTCTGACCTGTAAGGCTGTATAACAAGCTGAGAGTGAACATCCATTAGAGCACCATTAATAACAACAGTGATATTAAATAGCTGGAGGACTGGTCAGTCTATTCTTAGCTCCTCTTGGCCTCGACCAACAGTTCACCGGTTCGGCTTTGACGCCTACCTCCGACCTTGTTGTTCATTAATGCATGAAGCTGCTCTCCCTCCAGCCCTTATGACCGCCACCCTTCCTGACACTGACACTGCATTAAAGGCAGAAGAGAGCAACACTCTGGAAATAATGAGGCTCCCTCCACCTCAGCTCTGAGCTTGACACTCCTCTGGAGGCAGAATCATCTGAGTAATTACTACAGGTACCAGAAATCTGAGCGAACAGAAAAATATTATGGTCAGCTCCTTACCTCTGCTATTCTGCCTTAGATAACTGTGTTTTTAGGAGCCTCTGTGGGTTTGTTGTGGTTAAATGTTGAAAGTCATAAATGGGAACTTAATCAATGACAAGTTACACCGAGATATTATTTATCACAATGTGATGATACAAGAAATGTTACTTTTCTTAAAAATGAATTAAGCGGTCTTACTTTTTAGGCATGATCTCAGCTTTTTGTTAATTTCTCAAAACTTACAACCTATTAGTAACTCATCTTCACACATGCATGCAACCAAGATAATGATTGTTGACTGACCCCTCACTTGTGTCTGATTTCCCATCAGCTGCTTTTATATTTCAAGGTGGGATTAATAATAAATCACTTTCCCTGCCAAAAGACTTTTAACATATAATTACACATCTTTTACCGTATTTATCAAAAGTGAAAATATCAGTTTGACTACTTTACACGTGTAAGCAATTTACATTTAAAAGCCAGCGGCACCATTTGCATTAAAAGAACCTGGGACGTCTCTGACCTCCCCACACACCTCCATTGTTTATGCTTCCATTAAACCACCATCAACTGAGAGAGGGATCATTTTCATTCATAGCAGGTTTGCATATCAACACCTATAAAACATGTTCACACCGAGCCATCTGTTGGGCAGTAATGCAGCATATAGCCTTAACACATACTCACATACACATCTGTGCTATTATACACATGATGCCTTATAAGGAGGTGTCACAACTGTGTTGATCCTCATGCTGCTATACTCGTGCTTTTCATACGCACATACAATATGTCTACCTGTGTATCTGCAAAATGAGAGCAGCTTTTGCCTCATATTGTTATGTTTTTTTTTTTCCTTCAACGTTTAGCCTCAAGCCCTGGTCACAAGAGAACGTAGAATAACAAAGGTCATTCCTGCCCTCTAGCAGTGGATTGTTAAGTAGTGGCTACTCACAGGCCTAATAAACAAGGTGGCTAACGCTAATATGCTAACCAGATGGAAACATTCCAGGGTTTGTGAGGCAAAATGGCTCTACAAGCACAGTTTAATCAAGACATGTTTCCTTACAGCATATATGCACACACATATGTATATATATATAGATAACGATATGTGCATATATGTCATTTATGTTGTGACAGGTATTTCAGAAGTGTATGTGCATATGAAAAATACAAAGGATCAACACAGTAGTTAGAGAACAGTTGATTCTTTGATTATCAAATCCACAAAAATACATCTGCTACTATTTTGATAATCATTTTTTAAGCATAAGTGTCATTTTCCATAATCACCTTGGGCCATAGGAAATTTTAACTTTAATTAACTTAATTTTATCTTTCATGTTTTCATACATTTAAATCCATTCATAAAGAGAATAAGGGCTGATTAATCAGTAAGGATTATCATGTGTTAGTTGCAGCCCTGGAAGACAAAACAAATCTGAAAGGATCTTCCTAATATTCTACTTGTCTGAAATCTCACATTCAAAGGTCGTTTAAATATCAGGTGGAGCTGAATTCTCCAAAAGTCAAATCTGAGCTCTGAGTGAGACACATGAAGATGAAAGCAAAAGGAGCAAAGTGCAGCCATGGGAGGATGTCCCCAACCAGCAGAACACACTGTCTGAGAGCCGCTTTAGAAAATTGGACGAAGAGGTTGGAAGATGAATAAGAATGTTGGGAGGAAAATATCAAATACCCAAACACCAGGGAATCCTGGCTTGAGCGTTCTCAAAGGACTCCCTTGGTTTCACACCACCTACTTCTGTATAAGCTGCTCTTCTTTATTCTTCCCCACACACCGCCGCCCTGCACTTTAATTTTCATACTGATGCAAACTGAAGGAGCCTTCACATCAAGCTCCTTGGAGCTTTTATACATTCTGAATTGAGCATAACAGGAAACAGATGCCCTCAGTCTTCTTCATACCGATGATGATACAGCCTCTAACAAAGGAAACTAAAGCCACAGTGCTGCTCCAGATTGGCCCTCTCAAGGATTTCATTTTGAAAAAAGGACCACTCAAGTGATGTGGCAAGTCAATTTGACAATCATGAAAGGTAGCACTAACAAGTGCAGGCTCCTGATGAAGAAAACCTGCAGTGAGCGACTCCAGTGAAGTGAGGGAATGGGGAACTAGCTCTAAAGAAGCCCAGCCAACCATGAAATGCCCAACCTTTACACTTGAGATGTGGCAGCAGACTGTATAAGCAGGACTGAAAAACGACAACAAGGCCAGCACAAGGGAGTTGCATTCTCTGGCACCACCGTTTCATCATGTGTAACAAAAACTACACAACCAAACACTTCCTTTATTTGCTTTCAGGGATTAAACATCACCGTCCCAACAGAATAATTACGTTTTCTGAATTTTATCTCATTTAAAATAGTCTTGTTGTTGCATTAACACCTCTATTACACTATCTAGAGACCACCATGAGTCGTGTTTTCCGCTTCCTTCGACAACAAGCTGGAGAGGAGAATTCCTTTCCTCTTATTACATTTCAGAAGGAAGCCTTGATACGGGGAGCAGCCTGGAGGAGAAATTAGCCAGGAGTTTATTGGCTCAGATACAAAAGGAGCAGATTGAAAAGGGGTGAGATGATTGAACTCTCCTTTATTCCATGGTGCGTCCTTTGTGCCAGGCTGCACAGTCACTTTGATGCTATCTCTGTCATTTGAGCTGCACGCTGCGCCTTGGGTGCCACGCACAAAAGAATATGATGCACTACCAGAGGCCCTGAATGGGCTTTCCATCTATTTTCCTGAAAGAGTGGGACTCTCCTTTTGATTCACCTCATCTGTTAAAAAATTGAGTGTCACTCATTAAAAGAACGTCATCACAGTAAAAGCCTCTTACAGAGGTATTTAATATTCTGAAAGAATACAACTGACTGAGCGAATTCTGGTTGACAGAAATGATCCGGCTCCAAGGAAACAACACAGTGTTAAAGAGAGAAATACAGAAGAGAAAAAGGACACAGGTCGTTTTCCTGGAGAATCTCCCAGCATTAATGTAACCTTCAAACTAGCTTCTGAAAATGTGAGTGTGCTATAATCATCTACCTCTAATGGGTAGAAAAGGTTGACTGTCAGATCCTCACTTGCGAAGGAACACGATGATAATGGGAGGAATGGTTGTACCTTGGTTGCAGAGGGGCATAGAGGAGGCAGGAAGAAGGGGGGAGGAGGAGATGGAGGAGGGTGGAGAGCATCTTACAAGGCTGCCATTATCAGAGTAATTCACACACTAAGGAGCAAAAAGAGACCTTTGAGTGGGTGGCTGGGTATTTGAGGTCTGATCAGAACCTCCATTAGCACAGAAATAAGCTGCAAATGGAGCAGGGGAGCTTTGTGAAGAGGGGAGCAAGGCAAACTGTGCTGAGGGAACACAATGCTCCGACCGGGCTCATTGAGAACCCACTACACGGCACTTCTGCATGGACTAAACATGACCAGAGGCAAGTGGGAAAACTACCATAAACAGTCCATGATAAAAGACTGATGCAATGTTAATAACAGTTACAAACACTGCTGGAGAATGTAGGGGGGTTAGTCTGAATGCCAATTAGCAGCATTTATCAGCTATAAAGCATCTCTGGCAATCAACACTTGGATGTGTGTTTTCACAGCAGCGACTGTCAGCTCACTACAGAGACAGCGAATCTCTGGTGATCAACTTGCAAGCGTCAAAAACACCACAATCACTGAATGTGACAAGTGGAGTAGCATGGAAAATCACAAGAGCATATGCCATTAATGTATCATGTACAGGACGACAATCATGACAGAGATGCATGTGAAGGAAGCATAATAACACACTGTATAAACAACTGATTTTTCATTTATTACTTGTTTTACACCGTTTTCATAATTTTGAAATGTCATTCTTTTAGTATATGCAGTTTCGTAAGTTTTAATAAGATGCTGCTTTTGCTTTTATTTACATGTAAACCAATGCAAAGAGAGAGTTAAGTATCCTCACTGGATGATTGTGTGAATCCACTGGGTATGAAAATCATCTTAATACATGGAAGTGACAAATTTCTGCAATCAAATGTGCTGCAGCGTGAGTCTGCAATCAGCAAATTGTGTAATTACGTCTCCTCGTGTGTGATGCAGAATAGTGTTCCAATAGTATATATAATATTTCATAATCCCCACTGTGCAATTCCTTAACACAATCCATAGGATTCTAGGTCAATCCTCCTCGACTGAATTTAATTTCACGGCTTAAGTCAAGCAGTGATTAAGTGTGAGAGAATTCCACTGGAATACCGGCGCATTGTACAGTAAGAGAAGTAGCCCCTCTAAACCTCCCGAGGTAATGAATGAAGAATAAGACGGCAATTCCTGCTCTGCACTCTGAGGATTAGGAACATGAGGACGGCAGAAGGAAGGGGAGACAGTGATTCTGATGGATACCCCTGTCTGGGAGAATAGCACAACTCCCCAGTGTTCTCCCTGCTGATTGATTTGAGTGACTGGGAGAGAACAGGGTGGAGGAGTGAGACCAGAGCCTCTATCTGTTCTGGGGGACGTCTTATCGCCCCCCCCCACTTGGCTGTCTGTGTCTGCAGCAGCCTGGTTTATTTTGAAGGGAGGTAGTCAATAACAGTGGGTAACCGCATACTGTAGTGAAAACAAATGGCTGCTCCTTAGATGTCCCAACTAAAGTCAAACAAAACAGCTATGGTTTTCACTTCCTCTTCCTTGTCGAATAAACACATGCATGACAACATCACTCCATTCATTTGCAAATAGCGTACATCTTATTCATTTTTATTGACTAACATGCCAAAAGATTGATAGTTTGTAATATCTGCACAGCAGCAGATCCCATGTGAGAGAGTGATATGTGTGTTCTGCCTGAATTATACCACCTGAAATAAATGGGTGTTTTTTTTTTGTTTTGTTTTTCTCATATGGACTGAAAACTCTGGGAGCATTTAACTTGATGAACAGAAACCTACATGCATGAATTTGTGCTTAATGGGATCCCTAACCTTCACTGAAATGCAATTATCCTGTTGCAAATGTGGCAAATATACTCGGCATGTTCAGGGACCCTGACTGGAAACAGTGTCCCGTTTGACGTGAAAACTGATCAGTTTAGGACACAAATCTACCTCCATCTACATTTGAGTCACTAGCTTCATACAAGCAGTTAATTTATACATGATGTACAGATACAAACATATTTATATAATAATTCTTTATAATCATGAAATGGTGATTTTCTGTCTACAGCAGAAGAAAAATATTCTTACATAACCAAGACACAGACATAGAATAGAATAAAAGAGTGCTTACTGATGTGTACAGGTGGCCTTCTCCATTCATGGCGATGTATAACCCTGTTTTCACGGACTGAATGGCGACAACTCTGAGGCCCACAGGAATAAGGTTGAACAAAGCTGAAACACAGACACACAGACACACACATAAATATCACAAAAACATCAACTATTAAAAGAATAAGAAAGAAAAATACATTCATGTAAAACTATGTTGTATTTCATCATCCAAATGCAAGCTGCCCATCATTAATGCCTCACAGCACATAGATGATACATTTGCTATTTAGGTAATCTCTGAAGATGAATTGCAGCATGGCTGGTGAACGTGACTAGCCTAGCATAGCATGGACCACCATGAGCTAGATGAGCGGTGGCTGTAATTAGGGCCACCACTGGTGCATGGCAGATTTAATAGCCCTCTTTTGTTGTTGTAGCAGACTCCTTGGGCCTGCTAGGTAATTCCTATTGTTTGTGTACTGGTGAGAAACAACAGGTACTGGCCTGGCTGTGACATTAAGTCTGTGTGCGTATATGGACGGCGCATAATGACCTCTGTTGACCCATTAAGTGCCTCTGTATTGACAGATTTGGAGCCTGGGGGGAAGGCAAAGGGAACTACTTGACCGTTGCTTCTGGCCAATTTTAAAAGAATCCAATTTTTTACGTAGGGGACGTGAGAGCCGAGACCTGATTTGACCTTTAATTATAATGATATATCTCCTGTGCACACAATATTTAATCCCACTGTTTCAATAATAACCCTTAAACCTATCAAATTTGACATGTGCCAACTCTCCTCTTGCTGACAGGAGTTAAGTGACACAATGTAGAGTGTCAGACCAGCGTTAGCACCAAGCACAGGAATCAAATTAACCACCTAGCCTGAAGCACTGGAGGAGCAGTGCCAGAACAAGCTAATAATACCTTTTTTCTCCCTGTTAGGCCTACTGTTTCCTGGTCCACTTTCCCTCTCAGAGGGGGAGGACAAATCTGTGTGATCCTATAGCTGCAATCCAAGAAGACGTTTCTGCTCCAAACCATGAAAAATGAGGAGAAGCATTGGCCTTAAGCACAGAGAAACTGACTGTAAGGTTTCTGGTTCATTTCCTGCACCTGAGGATTAAATCTAGACCAGGAAGTGAGAAACATTATAGTGGATATTGTGGATGTATAAAGCTGCATTAGGGATCTGAAGAAAATCTTTGTGTAAATTAAGTAAAAGAAGTTTTTGAATAGTAGAGTTGTAGAGTTGAAATTGTCGAGTTAAATAACAACAACTGTCAAGATACTCACAGGAATTACTGCTGTCATCCTTGGTCCCATCAAGAGAGCCATCGGGATTCATTTGCAAGTAGTATCCCTGCCTGCAATATAACCTGGTCACTATACCCTTGAGCTGGGGATCTGTAGGAGAAACAGAGAGAGAGAGAACAGAGGGGCGGACATTAGCAAATACCAAATGTGCTTCAACCATGTTGCTTAAAATGGAGCAAACTGCATGGAACACCGTGCTGAACTATTTGACAGTACTTTTTCAGACTCCTGTGTATGTTCACAGGCAAATCCCACAGCCAACTTCCTGGGCACATAAGCCCTGCCATGCTCAGAGATAGGCCATCCAATTATAGGCAGCAGAATTAATCTGCGGTCGCCTGACTCCCATAATGAACCCAACAGCACCCTCTCTGGGTTCTTAGCCTGTAGGATGTGAGGATGTCTGTGCTCTGTCCCGTCTAGCTGACCTAACAGGGGAATTAGCCACATATCTAATGTAAATAAATCACAGCAGCAGTTAAATTGCCCCCGAGCGTCAACGACCGATTGCCCAACCAGTCACGTTGCAGCTTAATTGGCATTTTGTTAGGTTTCTAATAACAGGAAGAAAAGTGAAAGGAGCAGGAAACTGAAAAGGATATATTTTAATAAGCCTGCCCGCAATTGCACATTGGGATGTCTCTAGAAAAATATTGCTTGTGCTCAAGCCATGCAACAATATTTCTTCATCTCGAGCTCGTATGTGTGTGTGTGTGTACGTACATACCTACATGTGTACGTGTGTGTATCTGGGCGTGTGCATGGGCAACCACTGGGGTCATATACCATCAACATAAGTCTTATCACGGAGACAGCTATCACACCAGATTTCATTCTAAGAAAGCCCTGGGGACGTGAACAATCAACTTCACCTGAGCCTAAACCATGCTCCTTGCAAGTGTGTGTGTGTGTGTGTGAGTGAGAGAGTGAGAGAGGGTGAGGCAGAGAAAGAAAAGGAGCGTGGCCACAGAGGAGAACTCAAGAGGTCTTGCTGAGGGCAGAGAGGGTTTTTTTTTCCTCCCTCCCATCGGTGTACTGCTCAGGGCAGTCTTCTCTGAAATGGCTCTGTCGGGTGATGGCATTAAGTAGCTCCGAGACCTTTTCACTGCTGCTGGAAAAAAAGGGGTAGAAAAAGCCTCTCTCTTTCTTTCTTTCTTTTTTTCTCTCTCGGTGTATCTGAACAATACAACCAGAACGTCATTCAGCGGTGCTTCTTCTCTTGTCTCATTGCGACAATGAAAAGGTGGCTGAAGCAGAATCTGACTGTCACAGTGCCTCAGCTGTGCTGTGAGCGGGCTGACAGGGTGGTGACAGTATCGCTCTGGTTTACAATAATACTCAGAAGCTCAGTCAGAACTGCAGCAGCCCCTCAGCGAGAGGCAGATGTCACTGTGCAGGCATCATCCTGCCTCTGTTTGCTGGGTTTAATATCTGATGAACTGATACGGAGGATGAGTTTCTAACATACACATGGATGCTCACGCTTTACTCTGTAAACAGGACGCTACAGGCATCCTCTTACTGCTCTGGCTCTTTACAGTGCTACTAGTGAAAGTAAACTAAAAAGATGAAACACCAAGGAAAGAGGTCCCATGAAAAGGTCACCGTTTTGATTATGAGGATTTTTTTTAAATTAAAATTCAGACTATGATCGTCTCTTCATCCACCTATTCTAATGGTGAGAATGGTTTCCCATAGCTGAGTCTCAAAAAGTGAGGAATACCCATCACGAGTCACCTCCATGTGTCTTGGTTTCTTTCAGCACAAGTCCAAACGTCACATAAATTGAGTCTAGATTGGTGTGAAATGAAGAAATATGAGAAGATTCCACCTTAGCAAAGGTGGGACCTGACAAATGTTTGACATTTTGGACCAGATAAAAGACTCTGGATGTTAGAAACTATTTAGTCTGTTTGCGATTATATATGCAGGGTTGCAAAAAGACAAGAGAAATATAAGAAGTAAAAGGATGGAGACAGTATGTGTGGACTAACACTTTTGCTCACTTTTAACTGTGCAACAACTTCTGAATTCCCTCCCAGTTGACTAACTGATCACCTGTTTCAGCACTTCATACATCAGACTCTTCATGAAAACTGCACTACAGCTCAAATTCACCACTGTACCATCCTCACCCTCCCTCTTTTCATCATGACTTTGTCCTCCAGTTGCAGCTGCTGCAAACAGTGGGCCACAACAGTGGACATGGATGTGTCCAGTCATTAATTATTCTTTCAAACACAACACATAACCACCCAGTGACCAGACGCCACAGAGTGTAACCATGAAACCACACCCAGGCTTCCTACATAGCGATGGCAGAGATGGGTGCGTGTCCATACAGCAGGGAAACACACCTTGTGCACATAAGCACAAGGACTGCTCACATGTTTTCATGTGGATTATTTTTTTTTAATGAGAGCACAGTTCCCCTGTGCAAATACTCCACACACAACGTCGGCTAACCTGTGATCGATTAATGACTTTGATCAGCAGCATTTAAACAACGTACAGGAGTGAGATTGATTCTGAACGCAGATCAGTGGGAGGCAATCTGTAATAATTAAAACCACAGAACTGGTTGCTGGCTAGTTGCATACTCCGTCTTTTGTGTTTGTGTGTAAATGTGCGTGTGTGTATATGTGTAGAGGTGAACTTGGCTCCTCCATCCTGCGATAAATCATGTGATGCTGGCTGTGTTCCCCGGGGCGAGCCAGCCAGTATATCTCACACACACATGGGTTTTCCCCTCCAGTTAGAAGCTTCAGTACCTCTGAGATGCAGCTATGAAATGAAATGAGAATCTGTAGGATTTTAGCTAATTTATGGCAAAAACAAACTAAATAAAATAAAAAATAAAAAACACAAACCAATGGAAAAAATGTGTAAGATAAGTCTATATTATGAGGGTGGATGTATAATCCTGTGTCTGTATGAATACATCTAGAATTCACTCACCACCTTAAATACCAGGGGCATTATTTATGACTGACAGTTTAACATCAGACAGTCATGTATGCTAGTGCATACATTACTGATGACATAATGGGTTTTGTGATTCTTGGAAAGCTGGCAACCCATTTGTACAACTCAGGCTGAAGGTCAAACTCACTTGGGGAGGGCAGATAAAAACCTTTCAGATGAATTTCAGGTCATTTATTCTCAGAGAAAATCATTTCACATCCCTCATTATTTAGACCACACTCCTGTTTTAAATGTATTCTTCATATAAAAAATGACTGAGTATGGAGAAGCTGTTTACAAAATCAGAATAAGAACGGGAGGCAGACGATGAGAAAGGGAGGAGAGAAAAAAGAGGAAGAAAGGAGAAAGGCCCAGTGTTTTTTTTTTTTAGAATGACACAGCATTTTCAGATCTGTCAGACAAGGCTGATGTGGTGCATGCACTCTTTAAATCCAGAGCTGCTTTGAAACAGTCTCTGTGGAATCCACCCAAGTTGAGCAGATCTTTGACTCATCTTTCTTTTGTTACTCTGTCTTTATCGTCTCTTTGCTCTCTGCTTCTTTCTCCTCCTCCCTCTGACTGTTCTCCTTTTGTACGCCGTGAGACAACGCTTCTTGTTTATCACGGCCGAGGAGCGTCCAACCACCACCACCGCTGCTGCTGCTGCTGCTGCTGTGGTTGGACTTTCCTGGCTTCACTGTTTTTTTTTTTGTAGTTCCTACAACAGATAGACTGTATGTTCCTACATGCCATTTCTTTGTTTCTAGGGAAACGGACTAGTGGTTTGGCAGCAGCAGGGGGTTTCCTTGGAAAACAACAAGCATCAGAAGCGTAAGATTTCAAATTGTGTTGCTCTCCAGCCTTAGTCCTGTCTACATATAAATTGAACTGTCACCAAAACGTTGTGATTTCTTTTTTCTTTTCTTCTTTTTCAAGGCGACCCTAAAGCTCCTTCATTCTCATCCTGTCTTATCTTCTATTGTGCAATTCCTCTATCTATCTATCTATCTATCTATCTATCTATCTATCTATCTATCTATCTATCTATCTATCTATCTATCTATCTGTATGTGTGTGTGTGAGTGTGTGCAAATAAACATGGCTCTGCCCGGTGCAAACCAAACACATCACAGCAGGCACCAACACACACACCGGCACGGCTGCAGCAGCAGTTGTAGACTGCTGTCAGCCCTGCCCTGCTTGACCCACTTTGGATGTTTCTGGAATAGGAGAAGGGCTTTTCCAGCCTGCAGAAGGAAAAGCCCCTCTGTGTGCTCTGTTGTCATGTAAAAGCAGATCAAGCCCAGGAAAACTACCCCCCCGCCCCTAATTTCTATCGCAACATCTCTGACATTTCAACAATAACTCATCTGATACAGACGGCTGTGATGGCCAAACGATGATGCACTGCCGTGTTTTCCGTCGACTTGCTCCTGAATAAACAGCCGCGACGAAGCTGGACATTCATCTCAAATGGGTTTTGAGCTCGTGTAAGCTAATCTATGTAACATGATCTAAGGATCTATGGATCTAATCTAGTGAGATAATTGGAGCCAGAGCAGGGAGATTATGGGCGAGCCCGAGCTGGACGTGACCCTTTCCCCCACCTCCCCACCCCCCC
>OMNW01001444.1:10875-22393 GCA_900303245.1 Selene dorsalis | reverse complement strand
AAGGAACGATCAAAAGATAGAACTGAGAGATGTAGTGCAAAGGGAGACAAGCTTGTGATTTACCTAACTACTGTGGAGCGTAAGAAATGTAATATTTTAATGGAGTTATGGTGGAGTCACTTCGCAATTGCAATCAGCAGGTCAGTCTATATGAACAGGATGCTTTAAAAGACCTTTAGGTAAGACCTTAAGGTATAGGGATAAGCCCGATGTCAAAGCTCAGTCGGGTGGATTCCCATGAGGATGAGGGCTGGTTTTACTCTACTCACAGGGTCCAAAAGCCTGGAGCCCGCTATACATGTGGTTTCCAACAGCTTTGTGTGAATCAAAACGCTGGCACTCACTAGTTTGAATAGCTGTTTGAGGTTTAAGGCTTGGTTTTAGGTGTGTGTTAGGTTAATGGCCCAGGGAATGCATTGTCAGTGATGGCCCCAACCAAATATAGTAACACAAGGATGTGTGTGTGTGTGTGTGTGTGTGTGTGTGGACGCCATCTTTCTCACTATTATGAAGCCTTGCCCTTTCAGTGGTGTTATAAACGATGCCGCACCAGCTCCTTTTTCCCCCCCCTCCAGATACGGACCCACCAGGGTACCCAGTGACGTGACGGTGTCATTCATAATTCCATACAGCCTTCATACTCCTTTGTCATACCTCAAAGTGTTTGCAAACAGAGCTGTGCGTCTAAAGTTGTCAGTGTTGACAGACTTGCGGTGGCTCTCAGAGGGAATGCTCCTGTGATTGTCAGACAAAATATTTCATCTTGGTGCGTACACTACTAGAAAACCTATCATGCCAGAAATAATATACGCACAACATTCCCTGTAAAAGCGAGTCTATTATCTTTTATTCCCATGTACCTGGAGCATGTTAGCCATGGTCTCAGAAGAGGGGAATGTGGCAGCTGGGGCGCTGTGCCGCCGCCTTTTTTTTTTTTTTAACCCAGAATGCCTCCCACCACGTCAGTAATGATCTCATTTGTATGCATTGTCCTCTTCAAATCTGTATCACTATGGGACTTCCCTCCCAATGGGTCGGCGGTACCTCAAATTATCACTTCCTCCTCTAATGTTTCCCCCCTGCAAACCTGCTGCACAGCTCCTTTACTCTAAATGAGCTACTAAACCAAAGCATTCATTGGCCCTTGAAATGTAAAAGCGTGTGGTGTCCAGTGGGAAGAATTAGTGCACATAAATTACCTCCAATTTCCTTCAGAGAAAGGCAGTTTAACCACTTGATAACCCTTCTTCTGTCTTCACAGTGAAATATGATGAATGCACTATAGGTCTTGTTGAGTAAATGTGATGTGTTTCCTGTGTTTTAACTACTGTTGCAGGTTATTAATGCAGTTTGATGTTTCCTCGACTGCCATGGAAATGTGCTGTGCTTTTAATCCATAGATATATTTCTTTTAATTATGATGTGGAGTGTGCTTTTTATAAATATGAATATAAAAATTTAAACTAAAGCTTCCAGGGGAAAAAAAAATCATCATAAAGCTTCTATAAATATTTCTAAACACAGATAAAACTCACTATAAACCACTGTATAAATGTGTGATGTCTGTTGCTGTTGCCAACTGTTTCAAGCTGTTTGTTAAACTTTCAAACTTTAAAGGCAACAGCGACATTGAGCGCTATCAAATGGCAAATAAGAAAATCCCGTTCAAATATACCCGGCCAGTAGAGGATTGGCTTCAGGAGAAAGGTAAATCTTTATCGAACTTCTAGAATGTCTTTCCTTTGATTTTCTGTCATTTCATCGGCTTGTTCCCCTTCGACCTCTGAGAATGAATAACCATCCCTTAAACCATTTAAAAAAACAAGTTAAACTGTAAACCGTACTCGTTGTACATTTTCCTTTCCTTTTGTTTTTATTTTTTATTTTCTTTCCCCTTTCTTTGTCATTGTCATCTTTTTAAATTCTGTTGACTCATGGTGTCCAGTTAAAGGGACTGGGAAAGAGATTTTTTTAAACGGTGCAGCAACAAGATTTAAAGTATCAAGTGCCTCTAATCTTTTGTGCAAAATTGACTTGGAGGAGGCATTATCTATGCTGCAACAGTAGGCCGATTGTTTTGAGAGGAGAATTAGCTCCCTTGGCTCAAATCCTCTGCAATGTTTGAGAACAAACTAATCAGTGGGCATATCCCCCTGAAAACTTTCCAAACAGCAGGTACTTTTCCCTGCTGTAATTTATCTGGTTGTGGTTTTACACATCGCACACTATGAAAGTCTCACTTGTTTGGTGATGGAGAGCTAATTGGAGTCCTTTTGACGCAGAGCAGCACAGTGAGCCTGCCCAGGTGAACTGATAGAGTTGTGCTTTTCAGTCGCCAAGATTATCAAATCAGCACCTCGTCTGTGTGTGACACATTTTGCGGGGATTGAAAGAATCTGCTCCCCCTTTCCTTTTTTTTTTTTTTTTTAAATACGTTTTTAAATTTTCTCCTTCGACATAATATCATTATAAACTGCATTTAAAGTCCATTGCACATAAACATCTTAACCTGATTATAAAGTCCCTTTAACAACCGCTAAAACACAGACAGGTCTGAAGAATCCCATTACTGCTGCATGCATGACTCCACTCGTGCTATTTCATTTTTCGCTTCTGTGATATGAATGTCCTGTCCCTGTCATTCCATGCACAATGTATTATGTATTATAATTGTGCAGATGCTGCGAATGTTACAAGCTTGCCGTGCTGTGTGTCTGTAAATTATACAATGAGATTTTTAATTATGATTCCTGTATTGTGAAAGTTGTGTATTTTCTTTTCATAATTAATGCATGAGCCACATGTTTTGACAGTGATATTTAGGCTTCTCCTAATGAAACTCACCATGACATGTAGTGAGTGTGTATTGCTCATACTTTATCACAATATGCCAAAGCCCGTATACATATTTATTAATCATTTTCCCGCATGAGTCCACTGTTTTGTCCAGAGAATATTAAGAGTTTCCTTGGAACATGCTCCAGCATATATTTCCACAACTGCATGTTTTCACTCCTTTACAATAATGATGCTATAGCTCTATAGTGTCTGTTGCTTTCAGCATTAGAGTCTCTCTCAGTAGCGCTTTTTCTTGTATATGAAAAGAAAAAGCCTTCCTACTATAGACATCTAGCTGCAGTCTTATAAAAAGAACAGAAAGTTGGGGTTATTGTGATCTGATACATAGCTACATTCTCACACTGTAAATGCATGTCACGTCACCATTACAGTTTTAGTTTTAACCACTCTCATTTAATCAAGCAGCAAAGCAATATATAAAGTGTTCACATACATATTTAATCTTTTATCACTGCATCTAGTTACGCAGTCACTGGTAAAGGTGGTGCATGTCAAACTGTAGTGTCTGCAGTGCATTATACCTTCATCCTGCCTCATACCCACGTTAATGCTCCTCCCTCCCTCCTGCACCAGGCCGGCAGCTGACAATCTTCAACACCCAGGCCACTATCTCCATTGGGGGAAATGACCGGAAGCGGCCCTACCAGGGCCAGCTCTCCGGCCTCTATTACAACGGCCTTAAAGTCCTCAACATGGCCGCTGAAGGCCACGCCAACATCAAGGTGAACGGCAGCGTGCGGCTGGTGGGAGATGTGCCCACCAGTCGGGGAGCGGCACGCACCACCACCTCAGTACCTCCGGAGATGTCCACCACCTTCATTGAGACCACCACCACCCTGTCCACCACAACCACCAGGAAACAGCGCTCGCCACCCACTATTCAGGTACAGCAGCAGTTGACGGGAGATGTGGAGAGACTCGGTGGAAGTGCCTGTGTGTGGGTGGGAGGGTGGTAATGTGAGGGAGTACATCTTTGTGTGTTTAGCTGTGTTTCCTGATGCAGAATTTAAAGGCAGAAGTTAACAGCTGAACTGTTTCAGCTCCGACCCTCTGTGTGATCCAGTGCTTGAAAAACAGTAAAACCGGACGGAAACACAGAAGCTCTTGATTATCAAGAACTACAGTACACATGCAGACTTCATCCGTTCCCATAGTTATGGACCAGATCTCTGCTAGAGCCGTGTTTAATTGAAATCTAAGTAAAAACCTATTTTTATATTTTCGGATTATCTTAACAGATGCATCACATTTCAATAAAATTTTGCTCTCATATCAGTCAGTATGAAACTAAAGCCAGCAGGTGCTCTTAACTTATCTTATTTTAAATTATCACAAATACAGGGAATAAAGAAGAACAGCTATCCTAGCTTTGCTCTCTCAGAGGTTTAATAAATCTACCTACCAGCACGTCTAATTAAAAAATTCTAATTTACTTGTTTAATGCCAAATGCACTAAACTAACTTACAGTACGTCACAGTGATATTAGTCCTCTATGTTGCTCTCTGCAAGAAAGCAGTTGGTTATATTTTCCAAAATTTAGAATTACTCCTTTAAAAACTCAAACAGGTGTTCAGTAGGATTTGGATACTTCAGCCTCTGGCTTCCTGACAAGTGTTCTACACAGCTATCTGAGGTCGAAATATTTGGTTTTGTTGATAATCAGGTTTAGAATGTGACAAAGTGAAATGTCAAAACAAAACAAAACAAATTCCTCTTTCCACTCCTCCAGTATTTTATGTGTTTTTGTGGCTGAGCGTGGGTGGATTGTAGCCCCGCTGCTTTCTTCCCAGCTAAATTGCTCAAGGTCAGGATACTGTATTTCTCATTTTATAGAGGATTGAAGTGCTGCCGTTCATTGAGATGTGGAAATCCGCCGTCGCCGCTGCTCTCTTTCTTAACATTTCCCTCTCTCGCTGTCTGTGTCCGTCTCTATCTGTCACTCACCCGCTCCGGCCTAACAGAGGCCTTTCTCCAATACATCCTGAGTCCGAGCCAGTGAATGTTATGCCGTGCCAGGAAAGTAATCACACGGAGCAGTTCTTTGACACCCAGAGGACAAATTGAACCATTCGTTGTTCATATTAAAGCAATAACTCTCCCTCACGGGTGAGACGGGGTTGGAGAGAGAGGTTGGTTGGTGGACGACAAGCAGGGGGACCACTGTTATCAGCCTCTTCACCTCGACAGCAGATTGCCTGGTGTGCAGTGATGATGGCCTTTCATGTCAGTGTTGACACTTGTATGTCTCTATCAGTGCAGGTGTAGGGAGGCCAGAGTCAGAGCCACTAAGCACCCTGTGATTTGGACTGAGTTGACACACAGAGACCTGGTGTCAAGCCGTCATACATGAGCTTTGAAGTTCTGGGGCAAAAGTAAAAGAAGTCCATCTTCACTCTGTTTATGTGGCATCAGAGACCTGCAGTGACAATGATGATAATGACTGAGCTGAGATACAATACACTGTTGTCTCCAGCTTCATCAACAAGGTCACAGCAGATAAAAGAGAAGAAAAAACATGGTATGTCTTGGAAAATGGCATTAAATAGCAGAGGCTATTAATATCAAAGTAAGTCAATAAAAGTTCTGTGTGCAATGAAATGCTTTTATATGAAGCGCTCTCCTTCCCAAGGTTAAATGATGAAGAGATACATCTTTTGTCAATACCCCGGATGCAGCTGTTTGATGCGGGCCGATGCGCTTTCGTGACATAGCGATGAAAATGTAGAGTTTTGCCCTCACTAACTTTTTACTTCATCTTTGTGCTGCTTCTCAGACAGTGCCTCGTTCATTCTTCTTCCACAGGCTCCCCTCTCAGTGTCCGCCTTTATTCACACTGCAGTGTCACAGAATTTCATTTGCGAAGGCCTTTAATTTTACAGTGCCCCAGTTGGCTGTCAAATACCGTGGTGTGAGAGGGAAAGAGAGAGGACCTGTACCAGTCTGGCAGATTTCTCCACCCCTCAGGGGTAGGGGAGTAGAGGGAGTTGAGCTATCATTAGTGATGTATTGCAGCGCTGAAAGAGAGCTATAGGCATCTGACACAGTGTTTAAGGAGCAGGGGTGTGTGTGTGTGTGTGTGTGCACGGGAAGACCAAAAAGTGTGTGTTTTGGCATCTTTTCACACGTCTATTCTTGGTCCGCTTCACCAATGCTTGCTTCGGTTTCAGAGGTGAGAAGTGGTGAATCCTCCAACATCTCGGGATCAGTAGAAAGAAAGACAGGGGAGGGTAGTGGAGAGAACCAATCTCACGCTTAATTAATGAGAGCTCTACAGGGACGCACCGACACGACACACACGTTTCGTTTTCTTTTACTCTCCCTCTTGCTCTCTGTCTCTGTGTTATTTAGCCACTCTGTGGGTCAAAGGAGGAGACTGAAGATTAGCCAGGGTAAAAAAAAAAAAAAAAAAAAGATTGTTATGTTTTCAATATTTCACCTCAGCTTAACCCTGACTGAGTTAACGAACCAGTTTTTAATGATTATTTCTGTTTCTAGTTTGAAAATTATGCTGGGAATTTAGTAGATTAATTGGAAGATTTAAAAAATGTATAACACAAACATACCTTTTTTAGTTAACCAGAAGATGATGAGGCTCAACAGCCTGGCTTTAAAAAAACACAGATCAGGGAACATCTAAGGACAACGTGACATTTGAAAGCATCAGGTAATAAGTATTGTGATAATGATGCTGTCATAACTAACAGTAGCTTTTTTTATGCAGTGCACCTCCTTTTGTCCTGAAAACCTATTTTCCTGGTCGCTTTTCTTTTTTTTTCCTCTGTACAGTGTGATCTTACATGAACACTCTGTTTTCTGACAAAACCAGAGCAGTTTTTCTTACTTCTCAGGACTCTCTCTTGTCACTGGCTTCAGGTAGGCGGGTTTTTCTCAGCAAAATTTTTCAAGCAAAATCTGAATGAGAAGGTGATGGTGGCTTCATTTGGCCTCCGTGAATCAGATGTTATTAAACCACACTCAGAGTCTTAATCAGTTCTAATGAAGATGAAACTTGTAGTAGATTCTTCTTTCAACACAAATATTGATCTTACTCAGAAATACTAATACAAAGTTTTTAAGGGCCGTGAAATATGTATCTTTAAAACTCTGTCAGAAAAAAAAATAAATAAATAAAATAAATAACAATGGTCATCTTTTTCCACTCAGTCACAATCTGCCAAATCTGTCAGTCTTTATCCTGCAAGTACTGAGAGGTTTTCAGTTCATCGGCCGTATTTCGTAATCTTGTTTTCCATGAAATGAAGTCTGCTGCAGTCTGAGAGTCATGGTTAGGGCTTTACACTGCAGCCACTGCAGGAGTACGATTGTCAGGTGCTGCCACATCATATCCGTTTCTTTATGAACGTTATAAATGGTCTGAGACCTGGCATCAGGTGTGTCAACAATAAGCTGCCTCCCCCTGAAGATCGTACCCACTTCCTACCCTCCCTCTCGCCGTCAAAGCCTCTCATCTTTCAACCTGAGTCATTATTCTGTGTTTCATCCACTTAGCAGCTGCAACATTTCTTTGATCATGTGCCTCAGAGTGGGGTGACTAATGCTAACCATGTTAGCTTCAGCTGCCTGCCCCTCCATTCGTCCCCATACCCTGAATATAGCCACAATAATTCATGCACACAGAAATGCTAACATAAGAGGAATGTAATTTTACTTTGACATTTGCACGCTGAATTTCGTATCTTTAACATGTATAAGTAAAACTGAGGAGTTCACTGTAAACAACTCTCACACTTCATATTCCCTTTATTCCTTTCTATTCCATCATTATAAATATTAGCAGTGTTTTATCGACTTGGCAAGAGAAGTAAATGAGATGTAGAAGAGGAGTAATGCAGTAGTCAATATATAAACAAGAATAATTGCGTAAATATTGTTCCATTATAAACCTGTTTAATTTATTTTAGTCTCACGAGGACTGAAACGTGCAAATGAACCCAACAGAAGTATACAACTTGAACAAAATATACAAACAAATAACTAAAATATTGTATCTCGACACGTAAATTATTATTTATTATTGAATAATAAAACAGAATATATAACTAAGACTGTCAGACAGCGATATTCCTTGGAGTATTGTTATGGGTAAAGAGAGAGCAACACTGAACCCTAGCAGTGTAGTCTGTTTAACAGTTTGATTGCGTGCAAACCTCTTGCAGAGTGTTTCAGTGCAAGCTTTCATGCTGCAGAGTCGTTCGCTTGACTTCAGCAGCTTTAACAGTTTATTACTGGGGTGACTGGAGTCCCTGGAGACCCTGAGAGCCCTGACCAGACACCGCCTGGTGTAGATGTCTTGAAGGGCGGGGAGTGTAGTTCCAATGGTGTGCTCAGCTAAGCGCAAAACTCTCTGCAGTGATTTCTGCTCCTGGACAAAGCAGCTACCAACCAGGCAGTGATGCACCCAGTGAGGATGGTCTCAACAGCTCCACAGTAAAATGTCTTCTGTATGTTGGGGTGATGGTGAGGGGGACGGATTTGAACTTTCTGAGCTGCCTGAGGTAGTAAAGTCTTTGCTGATTTTTACCGATTGCTGCGTTCATGTGTGTGGTCCATTTCAAGTCCTCCGTGATGTCGACTCCGAGGTTCTTGAAGCTGCTCACCCACTCAACAGGGGTCCTGTTGGTGCAGAGGGGGGTTTAGTCCTTCTATTGAGCTCTCTGAAATCCATAACCACCTCTTTGGTCTTGCTGATGCTAAGAGGTAGGTAGCAGACCCGGCACCAACGCACCAGGTGGTCCACTTCATCCAGGTTGAAACTATCGTCATCCCCTGAGATCTACCCACTAGCAGTGTGTCCTCCACAAACTACACAAAGACGTTGGGGCTGTGCTTGGCCATGCAGTCAGGGGTGAAAGCACATATAGCAGCAGGCTAGGAGCACAAACATGTGGGGCCTTTGAACAAAGCCCTGGGA
The DNA here is from genome assembly GCA_900303245.1 of Selene dorsalis. Lineage (NCBI taxonomy): Eukaryota > Metazoa > Chordata > Actinopteri > Carangiformes > Carangidae > Selene > Selene dorsalis. The sequence continues at coordinate 13,601 of OMNW01001444.1, read as the reverse complement.
TGCTCCAGACAGACTCTTGAGGGAGTCAAGACACCCTTTGGGGAGGCTGCCCTGCGTTAATCAAACAACTTGCAGTCTTTCTAAAATAACACAAAAAAGTCTGACATTCGCTCTTTTAACTCTTTGAAATCCAATGTAAGTGTTTGTATTGATATTAAATGGCTTAACGTTTACAATTTTGGACACATTGTGCAACACAAATTCTGCTAATAGCTTGCAGCGTGTCAATAATGAGAACGAGAGATGAGCTTCTGTTAAAGTGTAACTCCAGCAACATACACATCAAATCCCACAAATCTGGTTAAATCATAATACAAAGATGTGATGTAAAGTGTTTGTGGTTCCAGAAGAAGCTGCCTAAAATCAGATGAATCGCTTCAAGTGATGTCACATGATGGTTGGAACCGAAGACTACGAGTTTAATATTGAAGAAAATCTAAGGGGGAATTGAGGAAGACATGAGCTCACCAGACTTTAGATCACTACTTATCTGGATGGTGCTGCATCAGTTCTGATAATTTTGTAACTGTCTTTTGTGACAGTTCTAAGAAAGTGTGATGCTTAATGAGTGGAGTCTGAAAACCAGTAAAGCCAGCAAAAGTCTTTTTGTTTAGCAAATTTATGCTGCTGCATTCTTTTGAGTGCTGATCGTTCCTTAAGGCACATTGCTGCTGTTGATTATGACTCCCACTCATTGGTGATAAAGGTCTGCTTTTTGCTCATACTGGGATTTTTTTTTTTTGCTCAACTTTGAATATTTGGAGGCTGCCCATGAGTAATTGCTATTACACAGATTTCATTCAGGGACGGGGAAGAATGACAATGAACTAAAACAGGTAGCCATAACACGTTAAGTGTCTACCTAAGCTTTCAGCTATGTGGAATTGTGGTTGAACCAAAGAATGGATTTCATGCTTGCCAGTTTGACGTATATAGTCATTTTGGGAATGCTCATTTATGCAAGGGTCTTGTGGGAGATCAGCGTCGCTCGTTCTCAATTAACTCATGCTGCTGGCCTCAGATGTTTGGGAACAATTAGGACGGGAGGCTGCAATCTAGAGTACCGTGGGGGAAAACGGCTGAAGGAGAGAGACATTGAAAGTGATTTGCATGGCTGCCGTGTTAAAGAAATTGCTCGCGTCCATCATCTTCAACCGGCCTGGTGCTCAGGAGACGGGAAAATGAGAGGTAAATTGTTTGTAGTTTAATTGGGCTTTTTTTCTGCTGAGAAGCGGGAAATAATTCCATAACTACGCGCTTGGATAGACTTTCCATGATGACCATAAAATCACTTTAAATGGAGACGAATTCCTCTTTGGCTCAGTGTGATTTCTGTATTTTAAGATAATTTTTCAGGTGGTTCTGATCAACAGTGTTGGGGGGGTAGTTGGAGGAAAATTTAGTGAGACAGGGAGACATGCAGCAAAGGCCAAGAACCAGAATCAGTCCACACTGTTGCTAGATAAAATTCAGCACAATAAGTTTTCACAGTGCCCACTCTCCCTCCCTCTTTCTCTCCACACTGTTTTCCTCGACTTGTCTATTTTACACTGTCTGTCTAAAGTACGTCAGGGATGTTGCTTAACACCTGGGGATATATGATAATCACTGATTTATTCTCTCTTCAAGAGGCAGTGAGCAAGGCGCTGTGCAGCACGCTGTTTGGCTGCATGTGGTAGTCTGCTAGATGATGTTTGATGAGTGTGTTCATTTGTGTGTTCATCTGCTCCCATTGTGTAGGCACACAGGTGTGTGTGAACAGAAGTGCATGTAGGCGGATGCGCCCCACTCCTCCACCTGCTGTCAGTCGTCTTCTCTTGTCAGTTAGTTAGTCTCTGTGATCACCTGCCCTCACAACCAGTACCCAGACCTGCCTGTAATTGTGTGAAGGTCAAACTAGTAGACAGGTATTCCTTGGGATGTTTTCTCTCTTCACTGCCATCCTTCTTTTTTCTTTCATCGTGTGTCCCCCTCTTTCTCCGTGCTTTTTTCTTCTTTTTTTTTCTGGCTGCCCCCACCAGACACCAAAGCTCCCAGTGAATTGTGGCAGAGGAATGCTGGAGGTCCGCTAGTTGCTCAGTAGGTCCAATTAGCAGACAGCAGACTGAGGGGGATCCTGCTGGTGCGTGGCTCATTAGAAGGATAGGCACACCCGCGTCCATGCACACACATATTTTGCAGTAGGATCTCTTCATCTTTTCCCCAACACACCTGCATACGAGCACAACTGATCTGAGCGACCGTATCCCGCATAAATTTGCACACACGCACACAAAATCAGCCTGTTGCTGCCACAGCGTCTCAACAGAACAGAACAGAAGCCCAGTGTTGGGACCTTCAGTGTGCGCTGCCAAACAGTTCGCCTCCTAACATCAACATGACAAACTCATTCCAACACTGTCATGGATTGCCTGTCTTCTGTGTCGCTGGAGTGCGTATGCAACATTGTGATTTCCTTTATGAATTTTTCATGTCAGCTCGGTGTGCAGGAGAATATGTAGAGCTATTTCCATTAGACTTCTCTGTGTGAACATGTTTGTAGATGTTCACAATTTCATGTCTGTAGATTGTGTTCCTGTGTGTGTGTGTGTCTGCGTTTGTGTGTGCGCGTGTGTGTGTGTAAACCTGCTGTCTCGTCAGCCACCACTGCCAAGGCGGGGCACTCACTCTCAAAGGGGCAAGCAAACAGCACACATCGGTTACACACACAGCGCAGTCTGTTTCTG
>OMNW01001440.1:20820-33724 GCA_900303245.1 Selene dorsalis | reverse complement strand
GTATCTCTCTGTCCTGGTACGAAGAGAGAGGAGCCGTCCACCACTGCTGCTTCTTTGATCCATCAAGGTGTTATGAAGTGGATGATCCCTGTTGTTCAGGATGGCCTCCATCATCCTCATTGTGTATCTCTCCACCACTTCCCCCAGAGAGTCCATCTTTACTCCAATCACAGAGCCAGCCTTCTTAACAAGTTTATCCAACCTCTTTGCCTGCTTTTTCCCCAAACTTCCTCCCCAGCAGACTGCAGCATAAAATAAAACACCTGCCACCACAGACTGATAGAACATCTGCAGCATCTTACTACAGATGTTTAGTGATCTGAGCTTCCTGAGGAAATAGAGGCGGCTCTGCCCCTTTTTGTAGAGTGCATCAGTGTTAAGGGACCAGTCCAACTTATTATCCAGATGTACACCTAGATATTTATAGTCGATATCCACTCCACAAGTGTTCACTTGTGGAGTGGATATCGAGTGTTAAGTGATACGTGTTCAGCATTGACACAACAACAACAACAATGAGCAAACCCTGACCTAAAGCATCTTGTCCTCTTGTCCCTCAGTGCTGAGCAGCCAGCGTACCAGCGCTACCACACTCTCGCCCAGGCGGCCCCCCCAGGCCTGTCCCTGCCCTACCAGTACAAGCTGCTGGCTGAGATGTTCAGGAGTATGGACACGGTGGTTGCCATGCTGCACAACCGCTGTGAGACGGCCACCTTTGCCAAGATCAAGCAGGGAGTTCAGGACATGATGCACAAGTAGGTGGAAGCAGAGGGGGGGTGGTTTATTAAACATTGTGGGGGGTGGATCTCCAAAGCCGGATCTGACCGGAGCCGATGGTTTTTTGTCTTGCAGACGCTTCGAGGAGAACCACGTGGGTCAGATAAAGACGGTGTTCCCCGAGGCCTACACCTTCAGACAGGAGAAGAACATCCCAACCTTCAACAGCAGCATCAAGAGGGGCAGCTACCAGCTGACTGTGGAGCCTGTCATCCACTCTGGTCAGAACACACATTACTTTTTTATTTTACTTTCATGAAATGTACTTTATGTAATTATATTGGTTAATATTAAAGTTTTTTATACTATATGTTTGGGCATTTTGCCTTTAATTGACAGGATAGTGGAGAGAGAGACAGGATAGTGGATAGAGAGACAGGGAAGTGGGTAGAGAAACTGGGGAATACCAAATCCACGGTTTAAGATTTGGCCAAATCTGAACCAAATACCGAATCCTTCTCCCATCATCAACCCACACAGTGAACAGGTTATAAATGCAGGAAACAAGAAAGAAAAAGACCAAAAAGTGAAATAATTTCCACAGAGCAGACAAAACAGCCTGCAAGTATCACTGCATGTGTTCCTTATACCATGTTTATGTTAAATAACAGCTGTTTGTTGGTTTAAACTAATTTCTGTCAACCTGTCTGTGGTGTTTTTTATTAAATTTGACCTTATTCAAGCTCTGAACTTTGTGGTTCAGGCTTTACGTTGGCATAGGGCAAGCTTAGGGTTCAGTTCAGCTGATGTTTTAACCCTTTAAAAACGAAATGGAAAACCACTTGGCAAACACAATGTAATGATATTTACACATCTTAACAAATCTCACAAGTGTTCCCTTCACTATGACACTAAAAGTATTCAAATAGACCTTGTAGTTGTAGAGATATATTCATTTTAGTATGAGTAAGCAATTTTCAAGCAGAGGCCCAAATAAGACTTGGGGCTTAAAGGGTTAAGGTTCGGCAGAAACCGGATCCTGGATTTGGTACATCCCTAAGTTGTCATGGTCGTCTTTGAAGACCTGGAGATGTTCAGCTTACACACAGAGACTTTACTACAGCTTGGATCATGTGTTGTTGAACAGACTGTAATGAATAAACTGTCTCATTTTATTGATAATGTGTAATTATTATTGTTATTGTTATTATTGTGATTATTTATTGTGTGTGTTTGTGTGTCGTCCTCAGACCAGAGCGAAGCGCGTCCCCTCTTGTCCGCCTCTCGTCTCCTTGAGAGAAGACACGTGTTCCACATGAACCTGGTCTCCATCGTCAAACAGCACCACAAGGTCAGCGGCTGCTTTCACTCACTGTCACATGGTGTCACATGGTGTCACACGGTGGAGAGTTTCTAACTGCTTCTGTGTCTGCAGGTCTTCCTGTCTTCACTGGATCCTCCTGTGTCGGTGCCGGACGACAAACTGACCCGCTGGCACCCTCGCTTCAACGTGGACATGGCGGCGCCCGTCCAGAGCAGCTCGCTGCCTCAGCCCCCTCACACCGAGAGACTGGCCACGGCTCAGGAGGTGCTGGACAAGGCCCGCTCACTCATCACCCCCAAGGTGCCCTAACTGTCGGAGCATGTGAATGTAACCTGGGTCCGAAAAGCCACTTTGTTGTATTTACAGTATTTAGCACTAACATTGAGTTGTCTCGTCCCGTGCTCAGATGGAGAAGGCTCTGGTTAATCTGGCTCTGAGGAAAGAAGAAGGTGAAGAACCAGCATCTCCTCCACAGAAGCCAGCGTCCCCCCAGACATCAGCTCCATCAGCTCCTGCAGCTCAGGTCCCAACTGCCCTGAAAGGAGTGTCTCAGTCCCTGCTGGACAGGGTAAGGTGGGGGGAGGGGGCAGTGAGGACCGGACTGCTTTTATACATGTGAAACATATGTTGTGATTTTCTCATTGATTTGTAAATCTGTGTGATTTATAGATCAGGGCCAAAGAAGCTCAGAAGCTCCAGGCGGCCATGACTCGAAACCCCGCCCAGGAGGATCGCCTGCTGATGATGTCACGGCTCGGGGAGCTGGCGAGGATTCTCCGCAACGTTTTCGTGGCGGAGAAGAAACCGGCCTTGATCATGGAGGTGGCCTGTAACAGGATGGTGGCCAGCTACAGGTCTGCTCTCAGCACAGGTGAGGTCCAGCAGCAGGAGATCCCACAGGGTGCGGTAGGTGGAAACGATTGTCACCTGATCTAATGCTCCTCCTCTCTCATGAACAGGGGAGATGGAGAAACACGTCCGCCTGCTGGCAGAAGTGGCTGCTGATTGGCTGACCATCCATCCCATCAGGAAGGACTTCTACGTGAAGCTGAACAAGAACATGGAGCTGAGCGTCATCCTGGACAAACTGAGCAGACGGCTGAAGGAGGAGGAGAGGCTCTGAGCGATCCGCTGACCTCAGATCTGTGGAACGGCGGCAGCACGCCGGAGCCTCGCTGCTTTTAAACGCTGTGTTTTTTTTTAACGGACTTTGTGGTTTATTGGCTGCGGGTACGACAGCAGGAGAGCAGACTGATCACATCAGCCTCAGTCAGTGCTGTAAACATCACACTGCTGTTAAAGTGACTGGTGTGTTATTGTTTTTGTTTTTTTTTCCTTCATGATGTGCTACACTGGTGCTCACAGACCTGCATCCAGTCTCTGTATGGAATCGTTTTCTACAATGTAGAACTGATGAGTGTTTACATTTTTGTAACTGTGTTGATGATGTTTGAGAAATACAAGGCTTTGTCAGAGCTCAGCGCCTCCGATGTTGTTTTTTCTGTGCATGTGTTTTATTAAATAGAACAGATTGTAAAACACAGGAAATAATCGCATTGATTATCTGACGGTTTTTCTGTCACATGATACAGAGATGGAGAATGAAGGCGTGACATCACTGAAGTTAACTGATCAGTGTCATCTTGTCTTGTAGAGCTGTGGTTGTTAGATTTTTGTCTCCACCATGTTGCAGTGGAGGAAACTGGAATTTTAATTGGGATGCTGAATCAAGTAATTAACACCAGTGTGTCTCAAGCCAGATTCAGAGGTGTGTGTTTTCTGTAACACTCCTGTCTGAATGAACTGTGTCAAACTGAACACAGTCAAATATGACATCAGACTTTTATTCTATAATCATAAATCTTGTCACACAAGTAACTTTCCTAGCTGATCTGAAATCAGATCACATCACATTCCCTCTCAGTGCCCGGGCCAGGAAATTACTCTTCATATTTGGTGGATCGTCTCACAGTAGGTTGGTGTGTTCCTGCTGAACAGAGTCAGAGCTGGAGATCTCCTCCCTCACACACAGCTCCTCGGGTCTGTGCGCGGATTTTTAGAAGTGGATCATTGATTTTGTTGTTTCTAACCTATTTTACCACACTTTTGTCCGCTTGGAGTCACTGTCTATTTGGACTAATTTGCAACATCCTGAGTCTTTGGATGTTGCTTCTATATATAGTAGAAATCTGCAGAGTGTGGTTGGAGTGATTAAATATGAAAAGTGTCAGCAGTGAGTCAGAGTGATGTATGGAGGGAGAATATGTCCTATATATATAAATTCAACTTTTCATCAATGAAAACAAGAACAGTTTGTTTTGTCTTTTGACTATAACATGTAACATACATATATATATGGAGCGTAGTCGTGTCTGAGGTTATAACTTTATTAAATACATGTTTGTGGGTTGAACATTTAAAACATAAGGGTTTATCCATTAAGGACAACAATCAGAACAGCATACAGCAGTGGTCAAAGGTAAACGCTTAGTAAACAGCTGTATGGCTTTATATGGAACATATCAGCTTCAGTTCATCTGTCATTTGCCTTTATCTTATTTCCATCATCTGTATCTGATTTAGTCCAATATAGAATATAAGGAGTCCTGCTGTGTTCATTTACATCCATCAAATACACACCCTGTGGACCGATGTACAGATTTCAAGACTTTGACTTTTCTAGGAGCAAAAGATAAAAGAAATAAATACATGTATGTTGTTTATTACTCAGCAGGACCTGCGGCAGCTGAGCGCAGCCTCACGTGGATCACAGACCCACAGTCCTCCTCTCTGAACGGACACAGCACCTCCAAGCTGAACGTGAGCAGGAGGATCTGGTGTTTAATCAAATACAGTAAAAACAAAAGTCTGTTCAGTCTGCCGCAAATAAAACAGTACCTTCATCCATCCTCTGTGCTCACTTCCTGTTTTGGCACAGAGCCGGTGAAAAGACAACTGGACACGCGTGAAGACGCCTTTAAGACACCTTTACAAACTGTCTCCCCAAAGCATGCTGGGTAAGGCTCCAGCTCCTGTGTCCAGAGTACTACCAGATTTATGAATGAAGGATTTAGGATCTCATCTCATGTAAACATGTACATGTGTGTGTGTGTGTGTGTGTGTGTGAACTGCAGAGGTCTTGTGCTGTTCCAGAGGTGTGAGCTGCTTGGTCCTCAGTACTGGATCAGGGAGAACACACTGTGTGGCTTCAGTTTGTCGGCGCCGTTCAGCTCCTTGAGCTCGATGACCACCATGCAGCCCAGAACATCGGCCTTCTGCTTCGTCATCAGCTCACAGGCTGCAAACAGAGTCCCTGTAACAAACACACAGCTGTCTGAGTAACACATGACAACATCACACGGCAACACGCCATGATGTGTCTGTCTATGTTGTTTTTGTTTGGGGGCCGTGTGGTCAGAATATTACTATTATTATTACTATTAAATATACTTCAGCTGTACTGGCATGTTTGAAGATCCACAACAGTGTCACATTTAATACACATTACATTATTGTTTGTGATGTCATCAGCCCAGTCAACTGTGTAACATTAGACATAAAAATCCCATCCCATAATTTAAAGGAAAACAATGCAAGTCCGGTCACCTTTTCTCTCTTGTTTTGGTCAGTTTTTTCTCTAAAGCTCCCCCTACAGTGTCAGAGTGTATATTTTCACTGTGGTAAAAACCCACAGCTAACCCTCCTCCCTCCCCCCCTGGACATGTGCATTTGTTTTCAACAAAGCCGGTGAGAAGGCCATCCATGGAGTGATGTCTACAGAGGTGGGTAATGTTAAAAGGAGATTACATGAGCGTGTTTGTGTCATGGTGCTGCAAAGCACTCCACGTTTCTCGCAAGACGAGATCTGGGACACTTGCAAGGTTGGTTTTCGGCCAGGAGATGCCAGGTGGAAGGCACAGAGCCTCCATTCTCCCTGCAACAAGTCATTTAACTAACACAATTACTCCCAAGCTGTTTGATTAAGGTGCAAATCTTGCATGGTTCCCTTTTAAGATCATGAATGAAGCGGGTGAGTAAAGGTGGATGCTGCAAGTCCACGGTCACTGTCTTCTCTTTATTTGTAAGTGTTTAGTTTATATGTAGCAGATGACTCTCAGGGTCCAGTAAACATGATGCAGATACCTCCAGTGGCCAGAAGGTCATCGATGAGCAGGACCTTCTGTCCTGGAGCCACAGCGTCCTCCTGGATCTCTGCCTCAGCCTGGACAGACAGAAGCAGACTCATATAAACCCTGTTCATCAGACCACTCCTGTCAGCTAAACAGGATCATAGAGGGTGTGATATGACCAATGAAACATGCTGTTACCATGATTAAAATCACTGTTTTCTATTTTGATAACCGCTGGCAAAAAAGCACTTACAAGGCATTGGCTGCTACCTGAACCTCCCACAATACAGGAGTGGATAGGTATAGTAAATGACATTTACCTTATGGAAAGGATTACCTTCTCCCTTCGCCTTCGGAAAAACACATTTATTAAACTGTGGGCCAAGTGGGTTAGATATGCTAATCTTGAACAGATAGAAGTACTGAATGGATGATCCTGTAATGCTGTTTTTATACTTTTCTATTGAATGTTTTATTGAGCCTAACAATTAGTTTGTATTATTTATATTTTATCTCAAAACTCCCTGGGAGGCATTTTACTATTTGCTCTTTGATATATGTCCATCTTTCCCAATTTGTTCAAAGTTCTTAAACATAATTCATTTGATTTTATGTATTTTATTTCTTGTTTTATAAACAAAATTTAATTGTGAGTGGCTGAAGTACCATTGTATGTTGTCTGAAAGTAAGTATTATAATGCACTCACAAAATAAAAAAAAAATAAAAAAAATAAAAAAATCACTGTTTTCTCTGGTTTGACAACTGATGGCAACATCTGGTTAAGTCTATGAATACATCTCAACAACATTTAGAACAGATGTCTCGTTGTTTTTAGACATTTTAATGTGGAATTGTTACAGACAGCAACAGCTGTGGAAGTGATACTGTGATGGTGCAGCCATGGAGAGAGAAGAGAGCGCACTGGTGCATATGTTCAAGATCTGCACAGTCCTCATTGAGGCTGCAGGAGGTCATCAGTGTGACCCACAGAGCACACTTTCAGTAACCAATGGGAGTGATATCACGCTGCACATTGTGACTTTAGCGTCTAGACCTCATTTTCAGTGTGAACTGAGCTAAAGTATCACTCAGAATTCAGTCCTCAGCGTGTTTGTGTTGCTCACCTTGCCGTACTCCAGGTCATACGCCACAGATACGGTGGCTCCAGGTAGTTTGCCCTTCTTTCTGACCAGGATGAAGCCCACGCCGAGCCGCTGGGCGAGCAGAGGTCCAAACAGGAAGCCACGAGCGTCTAACCCTGCACATACACACACACACGCCACAACAACTGTGTTAGCAGCCAAATATACATCAGACACAGACATGAGGACAGGATGTAGGTGAGTCTAATAGTAATTAGCACACAGGTTACAGTCAGGACTGTAAAGATCAGATGTGATCAGAGCCGTCCCATCACTTCTCCTGTGGAGGAGCAATTTCTTCTTCTCACTTTTGAAATGCAATTTTAAATATGCATTTTAAAAATGTGTATATCCATATCTATGAAAAATGGATGAGAATACCGTGGTGACAGCTGCCAGGTGTGGCATGAAATGGCAAAGTTCTGGTGTGAGAGGATCTTCATCAGGCTCTGTGGCCATCACAAGGAAGAACAGGAATTATACAGGATTTCTAAAAGACAATTCACAGCACCTTATGCTGTTATTATCAGAGAGGGGTTATTATTAAATATGGAACTTTCTATTTCTTCTTTCTTTTATTCTATTTCATTTCTTGCATGTAGATCATCCAATCACAAGGACTCAATAAATCCAGCAGGTAGACCTGTGAGAGCTGGAACCGGCTCTCAGGGAAAATATCTACATTTGTTGAATGTTTTTTTTTATTTCATCTATTTTCTTTTCAGTTTTTTACATAAGAAAAATCCACTGCACAACAGCGTCCATATCTGGGAACTTGGAAAAGTAAAAATAAAGATATAAAATACAATGATAAAAGGAGGGGGCACATCACTCTCTTCACAGCTTTTGTCACTTTCGGTCCACTGAATATTCGAGCCGTCTCTTTTCTCGTATACAGTCCATTGTTGAATATTGTCTTAAACCTCATGTGACCTCTCTGCGGTCATATGTTAATGACAGTTTTGATATGACTAAAATTTTAAAAGCCACTGATTTTGCTGTTGAAAACATGTCACTGTCACCAAATACAATTTTACACTGAAAATGTAAAGACTGTTACATTACATTGGGCTCTGCTTCATTTACTCACCTACTATCAAATCGACCTCCTTGTAATTCTTCCTGACGTGTTCCTCAAACAGGTCGATCACTGCATTGAGAGCAGCTGGCTCCTTCAGGATGGGACAGATGTCTCTGCAAGACACACAGACACAGGTACACGCATCAGTATCCAATCATTTTAAATGGACATCAATATAAAAAATATTTATATGGTGAGAGCACACTTCAGGAGGAGTGAGTTTTTTGTTGACCTCTGATTAAGTATTCACCAAAAACTACATCCATAAGTCCTGATCATATTTCCTTCACCGTGTGTCAATCAATAACTATTTTATTCCTCTGCAGTGGGTCTTTCTTTCAGCTCATCGATTAATCCTTCCGCGTATCGAAATGTCTGCTGACATTTCCTCCCCTGACAGTTCAACTCACAGCTGCATGGTAAAATCATGCACATGCACAAAGTACATAGCGTTAGATGGATATGAATGGAGCTGTGTTGACAGTAACAGCAGCCCACTGTCTAACATTGGTCTTTGTGTACAAGCTCAGAATATGTGACCGACATGATTCACCAGACTTCAGATAAAGAGGTTGGACTGTGAGCCGTAGTGACCTTTGACCCCTGGTTCAAACACTAACACACACCTCTGCTCAAGCTTCAGGGTGAGGTGTAAGAATTGAAAAGACCTTAGAGAATCAATGCGAGGAGTAGAGAGTAACAGAGTACATTTACTTGAGTACTGTGCTTAAATATAACTTCCAGTACTAGTACTGCAGTACTACCAGTACTCAACTAAAACTTGGACATACTCTGACCTTGTTCTGATCTGGTTTTAACATCTGCTCTCAGGTCAGGTGTGAAGGTAATGAGGACACACATGTGAGATACTGCCACTCCATATAAAAGAGTCTTGGTGTGGTGGGGGGGACAGGGCATGTGTAAATATGTAAATACGTGGGAACATCACTCCCCCTCCCCCATTATTATTTCCCCCAGGAGGGTGGAGGAAGGTGTTTTGCATCTCACCTGATAAGAACTATTGATCTGATCAGTGAATTTTCATGTGTAAAACAACTCAGTCTCTTGTTTCTCACCCTGTGGTGAATGAGCAGCAGGGGAGGGGCTGCAGGGCTGTAAGTGCAACATCTGTATGCTTTTACAGCTGGAAGAGCCCCCACCACCACCACCACCACCACCACCTGCCTGTGGGAAACTTACTGTTGAATATTTATCCGACCTGGAGCAGTAACTGCCTGAGACCAACCAGGACTTACAGCAGCACAGCAAACACTCCACTAACTGTCAGCCATCATGTAACGGTGGACAAGTAGAACGAGAAAACAGCAAATACAGAACTGGATGGTCCAGAACTTTATGAGACATCACCTCATAATGACTTTTCGGTGAGATCAGTGTGAGTGTCAAAGCTGCTGTCATCAAACAGTGACACACGTCACTGTGAACTGTGAAGTGCAAAAACCCTTTTATATGGTTCGTGTTACAGTTACATTTTAGCAAGTTAGAAGAATGTCACCCGGCTGGCCTGCAGCCGCTGCACGGATCCACCTGTCAGTCTCACACTCCATCCTTCCCTCACTCGTGAACAAGACCCCAAGATACTTGAACCCCTCCACTTGAGGCAGGAACTCTCCCCCAACCTGGAGGGGGCAAGCCACCATGGCCTCTGACTTAGAGGTGCTAATTCTCATCCCAGCTGCTTCACACCTCCCATGCTGGAGTGCATGCTGGAGGTCCTAGGAATTCTGTCCATAAAGATCATGAACAGAACAAAGTGAAGCCCTGCTGGAGCCCAACATGCACCGGGAACAGATCCGACTTACTGCCGGCAATGCAAACCAAGCTCCTGCTCCGGTTGCACAGGGACTGTACAGCCCTCAGCAGGGGGCCTCCAACCCCATAAACTCCCAGAGCGCCTCCCACAGAGTGCCACGAGGGACACGGTCGAATGCCTTTTCCAGGTCCACAAAGCACATGTAGACTGGTTGGGCAAACTTCCATGAACCCAAGCACCCTGTGGAGGGTGTAGAGCTGGTCCAGTGTACCACAGCCAGGACGAAAACAGCATTGTTCCTCCTGAATCCGAGGTTCGACTAATAATATAATATAATATAATATTGAAAAAAAAAGTCAATTATGCCAATCAAGAGAGAAACACAGACATGTTGAGGAAGATACTTTCTGTAGCTCACTCTTCAGCAACAGAGCATTTATGTGTTGTTAAGATATGAAAGTGGTCAAAGGGCTGGTTGTAATCTGGAGCACAGAGCAGGACTAACACTGCAGATGGATCTACATAGGGATGAGTCAGGGGCGGACTGGTCATCTGTGTGGTCACAGAACGGTCGCTAGTCCGGCCCGTGGAGAACTCAAATGTAAACCCATACAGATCCATGCACATCTGGGAGCACATCTGGGAGGCCCCGGACATCCGGACAAAAGAATGTCACTGGGCTGGGCCGAGTCAAAGTCCAGGGCTGGGATGATCATAATGTTACAGCCACCACCTCTGTGAATGATGTTAACTCTGGTAGTTTCCAAACACAAGAACAGATGTTAGAGGAATCATATATAAACACGTCACTGCTGACCGCAAAAACTTCTATTGGTCACATCAGGGAGTATTAAAAGTTGCGCATGGACACACCTTTGCTGTGACCACGGACACGCAGCTGGTGGAGGCGCACTCACAGCTGTACCACCCTGGATCACTTTTTTGGTAGACCCATCTCTCACCTGCCGTGCGCAGGACAAGACCCGCATGTGGAGCCCCTCACTCACACCCAGGCTGCCCGGGACAGTGAGGGAACAATGACTGCTGTGGGAGCCGCAGACGGGCACGTGGATCTACAGGGCAGTGTGTGTGTGTGTGTGTGTGTGTGTGTGTGTGTGTGTGTGTGAGTGTGTCTCTCTCACCTGAACAGGATCCCCTTCTTCGGAAAGTCCGGGAACGGTCGGATGCATCTGTGGACCAGCTGCAGTTTGGTCTCTGAGTCCGCTGCCATTCTGACCAGGTTGTCATCTGCTGCCTCTGAGCTGCAGCCGGGCTTTTTAATCCACTTTCTTCTTCCTCTTCTTTACACAGAGCGCGAGGACGCAGCAGCGCCCCCCTATGGACGTCTGCCTCATTTAGTTAAAAAAACAAAAAACTTCTGACGTAATACATGGTCACTGCGTAAAGCAACAACATAACACTATTTTTCATGCAGTCTGAAATAAGAAATTATTATTGGTCACAGGATTAAACACAACACTGTAATAAAATCACTGTCATCACCAGCAACATATGTATGATATTTTGATAATTTAATCCGGTCTGCAGTGACGCTTAGGTCCTTGCTGTTCCGGTTTGACCAACGCTCCAAATATATGAATGAGGAATGTAATGATGGTATATTTAACTGTGATTCTGACGTACACATATTGAATGCAGGTTAGACAGCATCATGACTGCGTGTACACCCACATTTTATTTTACAGTTGAGTCGCACCTGCAGCTCAAACACACAAGAATAAATATTGACTTAGTGGAACACTCAGGTAAAACTTTTTTTTTTTTTTAATTAATCCTCACGTTTTGTCTTGATTAGCAATCAACGCACGTTCTTTTGCAGCTGCTACAGAATCAATTTGCTTTTTCTTTTTTGGAACATGTACTCATACTCAGCGCCAGCATTCATAAACATGTCTAACTCCACCGGTAAGTAGTTGGAGGACGAGACTTTTTTTTTTCGCTTGTTGCCATGGTGAATCATGTTATCTTTGATCTGGGCTTTTCATGTGCTCGTGCCAGCCTCGTGCGCAAGCTTAAATCAGGGTCAAAGTAATTCAGAGTTGATTGAACTAACTGTTATCACCCAAAAACTCAAAGTTTGACAGCCGAGGGTAAGTCAACTCAGAGTTCAAGTTCTAACTCAGAGTTTGTTAACCCTGCTCTCTGAAACGGGGCCCTGTTCTGGAGCTAAACTAAATATTTACACAGCTAACAGTCATATTTAGCACGACGAAAATTGATTAGCGTGGGCTTTGGCGAACGTTTGTTTGACATTGCCTAGGAGAGCTGTGCCAAATCTCGCGAGAGTGCGTTGTTGAGACAGAGACAGGTCTTGAACAAAGTTCATTTTCTCCTGATGTCTCTGTCTAAAAAAATCAATTTTCGTGTTAAAATGTTCAGAAGAGACGTGGCTTGTGAAAAATGAGTACAATATTTACTTCGGTGACTGTGGGGTGAAACAATCGACCATAATCTGTGTTCACGTTCACTTCTCCCATTGGAGTCAACAGACTCGAGGCTGCCGCTGTTCTCCTAAAGGGGTGGGGCGTGGAGAAGCCCACGTGACATATACAGGAAGCACACTCGTCATTGGCCATCTTGGTCAAACCCGTCTGTAGTGGTGTGACTCTAACGCAGCATTAAAGTAGCACGTCACCCGCAGCTACATCTGTGTGTCCTGCGTCATGTCGGTAGCTGCTGGTGGCCTGGCGCTGCTTTCGAGGACCGGGCTCGTG
>OMNW01001440.1:9319-20682 GCA_900303245.1 Selene dorsalis | reverse complement strand
TCCTCCAGGTCAGTGTGTCTCAGAGCTAATGTCTGCAGCCGCTGTCTACTGTTAAATGTTAGTTCATGTTTTATAAACGGCGGTGTGTCTGTAGCCGTGAGCCGTGATGTTATATTTATGAAACCATCCACCTCCCTTCTTGTTGTCTATCCAGGCCATGATGTAGGCGCTGTTCAGGCGCAGCAATGTTATGCAGCTGAGGCGAACTGACAGTACACTCAGTCACAAAAAACCTTATTGGTTCATTAATATCATTCATATATTTGCTCGGTGTGACTGTGGTGCGTTGAATTTGACTAGTGTTTAAATTGAACTTGAAAATCTGAGCACACACCTGAGACCACTTCGATACTGCGTCATTACAAAACAATCAGTGCGATAGTCTGCAGTTTCTCCACTGACCACTAGGGTGAGCCAGTCCCCATAGAGTCCTATGTCAAAGTGTCCAATATAAGTTAATAGTAGAAATAAACATCAACAGCAACGATAAGGACAAAAACTATGTAGAATTGAGGGCGGGTCCTCTTTGAAGGACAGGTGGGTCAGCAAATCCTAATTATAAACCAACATGCACCAGAGTGCCACACACGCTCCATCTCTTAAACCATTTTTAGATGAGCTGGCAGTTGGGGGGGTGGGGTAATTCATTCACTGCCAAAAGGGCGCCAGCACATCAACTCACTCTGAGGGTCAAAGCCTCTCCTCAGAAACCTGTGGGTAATGTCAGTGAGGCTGCTGCCATCTTTATTTACAGCCTGCATAACAAGTCCTGTCCATGTTTCTAAAATAAATGACTATATAATAGGCTGCCATATATAAGATGCTCCACTTAAGGCCAATTACATTTAATCATCATCAAAGTAATACACAAGCAATGTACATCACTACACCCTTTATTATGATGAAATAATCTTTATTTAATTCTTGCTAACTCATCACTTCGTATAGTAAGACATTGGACAGAACAGTAGAAAGAGACACAGAAGTTAGAGGGACGCAGAGTGGATGTCAAGCAGCAAAGGATTCAAACCCACGGCCCCTGGGCACCTGCCTCTCAGGTGAACCACAGGATGGCCCCCAATTGAGATTCTAGTTTTTAATCATCTAAACTATCAAACAACCCTCCATGTGAACGTTAAAACAATACACTTATTCTAAGAAGACACAGCTTTGAGATCACAGATCAGCTGTAGGGATTTATTGTCTTTAAACTTTTGGTTTATCGTTCTCTAAAACTTCATTTCTTCTTTACATAAACCATTTGCTTCATCCCACTTGAGCTGTTCATTATTATCATGGCCTCCGTCCATAAGGAATCAGACCACGTAATAACCAGCCCAGACAGAGTCAGCATTTTTATGAATCTTTTCCTCCTTCATGTGGCCCTGATACTGTCATTCCCTTCAGACCCTGAGCTGTTGGATGGATCACTAACATGAAGCACATTAGTTATCAGCTGTCTAAATGGTATTTAATTTGTTCCTAACATTCACCAACACAGTATTCCACCTGTCTCACACTGTGGACAGAAAGCTAACTCACGAGTAATTATGTCCCCCAAACAATAAACCATCCTGTGCCTTGTCTTGTCTCATGATCATCTTTAGTTTAGTTAATTCATTTGTGCATTTGATTTTTTTTTTTTTAAAGAGAGATAAACAACAGGAAAGATGCACTGGTTGGCAGAAGAAAGTGCTTGTAAAGAGAACCCACCCAGCACTGGAATTAAAAAATAGTTGTATACATTTGCCAAAAAAATTTACAGATGATAATTTGCATCCATAAATATATTTAAAAATATCTGAAAGAAAAAAAGACCTCTGTCTGTCACATGGTCAGCACCAGTTTTCCTCCTGCCTCCACTAACTGCTCTCACTTTAATGGCAGTGATCACTTAAGTGTGGACTGTGGATAAAGTAAAAGCTTGTGCACCTAACACCTTGTAAACCACCTACCTGCCTGCTGTCCTCTGCTCTCTGCCCCTCTGACCTCACTGTAGCCTGCTGACCTGACTGGGCATTGTCTCACTATGTTGTCTTCCTCCCAAGGGAAACTAATGCAGAACGGTGAGGATAAAAAACCAGTGGTGAGTCTTCAGCCCTCAGTTCTCATTTTCACATTACACACCAATGGCACCGGAATGGGGTGGGGAGGCGATTAAATTGTTTCAATTCAAGCTTCTCTGACTGTATTTGACGGTGCCCATGTGGAATGCCCGGCTGAGCTGAGCTTCTCCAGCTTCCACCTGTTGAAAACTTCCCTCCGCTTAACAATGTCTGAGCAACTCAGCGTCTGCCTTCTGGTCCTGAAGGCCACAGCCACAAACACTGCAGTGCTGCCTGGGTCTGAGAAAAGTGCAACTTCTGCTTTGCCAGTGGCCGAAGGGAAGTTTACTTTGAAAAAATCCGAGTGAAAAATTAATTAACCTCATTAGGACATGTGAATGGTTCAGCTTTGGTGATCTGCCATTAGATTATTGTCAGTTCCAGGTATTTTACAGTTGTTACAGATCTCCTCCCTGGAGATGATGTAGCCTGCACACAGCGGTGATGTACTGGACAGCAGCGAGAGATTTATGTTGTTATGTTATAATTCAGTAATCAATATTAATGAGGGCGAGTATGGTGCTTAGTGTTTATATCCATGTCACTGTTTACAAAATCAACATCTAGTTTGTTCCTACAAAATCTGGTCCTCCCTCGCTCACGTCCTGAGGACGGGACAAAGTCTCCTGGACATTCTTTGTGCTTTTCCTCTCTTCATTTTTAACCGGCTTGTTTTAGTTCTTGCCAGAGCCCGATCTGGTGCGTGTCCGATGTCTTTTGTCACGCATGCTCATGCACTCGCTCACTGGCTCACTGGCTTACCAGTGAATGCTTAGAAATCAAGTGTGTTTCATATTAATAAATTGTAGGCTTCAAAAACCATCAAGCACATATAAAGTCACAGACTGAGAGACCTCATAGTTTAAACAAAGTCGTTTAGCCACATTAGAAAAAACCCAAACATCTGTCTTGTTAACCTTAAACATTATTCCTGTTATTAACATGAATAATAAGAATAACAGGTGAAAAAGTACTACTGATAGACAAACACAGAGACACACCATGTACCCATCCACCCCTCTGTGTGGAATAAGAGCACCATCATATTCCTGAGTGGTGCAGTTCATACATTAGTGACATATAAGCTGTTAGTTTGGTATTTACAAATGTAAGGCAGAAAACAAGACAAGGACTGATAATGACTCTGTTGCAAAGGTTAATTTTCTGCTTGATCCATGATGATTAATATACAGAAAAACAGAAACACATTGTAAAAGAAACATATTGTCAATATTTTAGAGCCAAAATTCACAAATCATGTTTTCTATTATAATTTTGTTTAAAAATATGACTATTGCCCCGACATTAAGTGTGAAAAACTCTGATCGTCTGTTCCATGTGTCCCTCTGCCACTGCTCTCAGATCTGTGTGGAGGGGAACATTGCCAGCGGGAAGACAACATGTCTGGAGTACTTCAGCAGAACCAGCAACATAGAGGTAAAACAGAAGCTGAGTTACACAGTTGTACTTAGTGAAGATCTGTGTGTCTGTGCTCCTACCAGGACGTACACCTCCTAACTGTTGTAAACTCTTTTCCTTGTCCTATACAACATCTATTACACGTCTACCTGTCCTGGGTGAGGGGTCTTTTTTTTCTTGGGAGTTTTCCTCAGTGGATGTGAGGGTCTAAGGGCAGAGGATGCTGTAATGATGCTGTGTGAAACCCTTTGAGACAAACTGTTTGTCAAAGATGGGCGATACAAATAAACTTGCCTTACCTTGTGTTACACACATTGGCTTGAGGTGTAATAACTGCCGTTTGTACAGTGGCCCCTGAGGCTCAACACGCTGCAAATAGATAAACAAATTCAGACAACACCTTTGCTGCAAATACTCACAACACAAATAACACAAACACACTGTGTTTGGTTGTGTTGTGTGTATCTGTAGTACCTCTGTTTAATTCAGTTGCAGTGCGTTGGGCCTCAGGGCCTCCATACCTTTGACATGGGGGGTGGGGGGGCTGTTTTATCTCCTTTTAGCATTGGAAAGATTGGAATGCCATCCCACAATGCATTGCTGCAGCAATATTTAAAGCAATGCACCATCATAGCTTCCCCATGATACACACACACAATGTAGAAACAACAGAGCAGCTGTTTCATGTTTGTGACATGATCCAAAACTGATGGAAATCCTCATCTGATCAACTGAAGCTCAGATGCATCAATACAGATTTATTCTCTTCAATCCAGTGAGGAGTCGTCATGAAGAACAGCTGTAGTGTATTTCTCATCATAACAACACTTTTTTTTCTGGCCCTCACTCAGTTGTTTAATAAATTATTAATTTATAATTGTTCTGTTTGTTCTGTGGTTGTGGTTAGGAGGTGGTTAGTGTATTGTCTCTGTATTGTAAATAGTTGATTAAAAACCCTAGTGCAAGAGGTTCATGAACACATCTTCCCTCTCCTCTCTTGTTTGTCTCAGGTCCTCACAGAACCAGTCTCTAAATGGAGGAACCTCCGAGGACACAACCCTCTGGTACTGTGCATGACGCACTGTTGTTGTAGTGTGAGCGCACACACCTGACATCAGACCTGTGTGACCAGGTCACAGCCTCAATGTACAGTACTGAGCAAATGTTTTAGGCACTTCAGATGTTTAGATTCTTGTCCATTATGCGGTACCATCTGAGAGGACTCTGATCAGTCCCACATTTATTCTGCAGCATGACAATGATCCAAGAATCACAGCCAGTGTCAAAAATAACTCTAACTGATGAGATGACTGAGGGTGATGAGTGTAGATTGATGAGAAAAAAAAAGATTTTTATTGATTTTAACATAAAGCTGCAAAATAACAAATGGTGATGAATTTAAGGGGATCTGAGTACTTTCTGTACCCACTGTACCCCCCCGCAGAGTCCTGATCTCAACACTATGGAGTCAGTCTGGGATTACATGAATAGATAGAAGTTAATGTTTTTAAGGCTTTATTTAAAGACCCACCAAAGGCCTTTGGTGGGGTGAGGACATGAGCTGTGCACTATTCGCTGAATTGAATTTGACACTAAGATAAGGTCCGTCTCTGTCCCTGCAGGGTCTGATGTACCAAGACCCTGAGCGCTGGGGCCTCACACTACAGACCTACGTTCAGCTCACCATGCTGGAGAGACACATGTCATCCATAGTGAGTGCACTGTTGCCTGGAAACACCCCCACTGGACAGTGGCCTTTTGAGCTCAAACCCTCTCATTGTTTGGTTTCAGTCGGCGCCCATCAGGATGATGGAGAGGTCCATCTTCAGTGCAAAGTATATCTTCGTGGAGAATCTCTTCAGAAGGTACTGTCATGTGTGGAGCTAGGATCACAACGAGGAGAGGAAAGAAAACCTGAAAATAAGAAACTTCAACTTCAAAATCATAATAATTCATGAAAAAAGTCAGAATAGTGATGCTGCACTGCTCAGAATGACCCAACATGGCAGACACAATAAAACCTATAAATAGTGTAGAGAAGCTGTGATGGCTATTTCATACCGTCACCGTGATGACCCCGACAGTGTACCCACTCCTGCCGTTTGATTTTTCTTTCAGTGGGAAAATGCCAGAGGTGGACTACGCTGTTCTGAGCGAGTGGTTTGATTGGATCACGACCAACCTTTCCATTCGTGTGGATCTGATCGGTGAGAACAACACAAACACTGGATGGACATGAAACTGTGGCTGGAGTCAGTGTGAAGACTGATGATTAGTAGTATTTTGTTATTGTCATCCGGGGGTTTTTTACACGGCTTTTCACTGACATACGACTTCAGCAGTGGCACGGAAGTGACGTCATCGAAGTTGTAGGTCAGTGAAAAGCTGTGTAGTTACACCAAAGTTGTTGTTGGTGAGTAAATGAACGTATTTTATGCTAGAAATAAGGTCCAGATCGCAAAAAACGGAACTTCTCCTTCAAGGAGACACTTTAGTGATGAAAGACAGTCCTCAAATGGTGATGTTCGAACCTAGGTGCTTGATTTATTGACAAATAACCAAAGGTGTAATACACATAAAGTGGTTTCATCCAGTTTCAGAGACAACGTTTCAGGGTGGGGGTCAGACTGATCTGTATCATCTTCCCAGTACAGGCTGTGTGCAGTGTGTGGTCAGCCTCCATGGTGGTAAACCACAGTTTATTGTATCAGCAGCCTGGCACCACCACTCTGCTGTGTGTCTGATCGTGTGGAACATGCTTTAACCCGTACTAGTCTCACAACACGTGTGTCTTTTCTCTCGCCTTCACTGCTTGATTGTGATGTCAGTTGTAATAGTAAATAGTGTGAGAATCACTGAAACTGAGCCTTAGTTTAAACCAGGGCTGTCAAACAGACGGACCACAAAACTGGTCCACCAGTGGGTCCACCAGTGGGTCCACCAGTGGGTGCACTCCGGCCCATAGGGTGAATTTGTCAAGTGTGAAAATTCAATGGAAGTAAGAAGAGGCACAATATTGTTGAAATGTACCATTTCTTTCTCAAGAAATTTCAGGTTGTTCATAACGTTTTGTAAAAAGATAGTTCATAAACATGTTAATAATGTACTTGTACGTCTTTGCACCAAAACAGAGGGAAACATTCAGAGTTCTCATTATTTTTAGGTTATGTTATTATTTTACTGGTCCACTTGAGATCTAATTACATTGTGTGTGGCCCCTGAACTAAAATGAGTTTGACACCCCTGGTATAAACTGTTGTGACAGACTTATCTCACAGATCTGAATTCAATATGCAAACAGGTCACATGTGATGCAGTAGATGAATGAGTGGGTGAATTTGCATATTTGTTTCCTTTTAATAAGACCAGAAGATCCAGTAGATCAGCCACAATGTTATGACCAGAAAGTGAAGAAGTTGAAGTTGATGTGTTGGAAGTAGTAAAATGTGTGAATGTGAGGATCTCAGTGACTTTGACAGGAGCCAGACTGTGATGGTGAGATGAGTCAGAGCATCTCCACAACTGTTACTATGACATCCACCATCTACTGAAACACTGACAGACCATGTCCAGCCCTTCTGATCACGATTAATTGCCATTAAGGATTTAATTGTCTTTTTCTGATCATTTTATACCACTATTATAGTATAAGCCTAAACATAGTTTAATAATACACATACAACTTATGAAGGAGAAGAAGAGCCATATATTTGCTTTGCAACTAAATCCATGATGTTAATGTCAATAGATGCTCATGGAAATGTGGTCATTGAATATTAGAAATGAAGCTCCTCCAGATCAACAGTTTGGTGCTCCACTCGTGTCATTAAACCACAGAAGAAGAAGAACACGGCACAAAGTGATGATGTCATTAAAATAGGACCAGTCAAACCTTAAACAGTGGAAAATGTTGAGGAAACCTGACATTTCTGTTAGATTCATCCAGCTGTTTTTACAGATGAATGGAAACCGTTTTTAACCATTATGAAAAATAATTGTGATCAGGTGATTATGTAATCATTGTGATGGGCCTAAAAAATGGTACATTATGAAAACATCCACACTCTTTCAATGGATCTATTGGCAAATCATATTGGTCATCTCTGATCTGGGACCAGCGGTGCAGATATGTCACCCTTCACATGGAAGTGTGATGGAAGCTGCAGCAGCCTGTTGACGTGACTTTTCCCTGTCGCTCCAGTTTACCTGCAGACGTCTCCTGAGACCTGCCACCAGAGGCTGAAGCAGAGACACAGAGAGGAGGAGCAAGTCATTCCACTGGTGAGCAGGCGAACCAACTGTCAGTCAACCTAAGGGAAATGAATGAACTGGTCACCAATGTGCTGCCGTGTGTGTGTGTGTGTGTCCACCAGGAGTATCTGGAGTCTCTCCACCAGCTGCATGAGGACTGGCTCATCAGGCAGACCTCGGCCCCGCTCCCCGCTCCAGTCCTGGTGAGACACTCTTCTCTGTACTTTACACTACTTTGGTTTGTGTAGACAGTTTTACATCCAGCATGTGAGTCCAGGTGGTCTCAGGTGATCACATGGATAAACAGACTGAGGTATAATGCTGCAATAAACATCTGTTCTGTATGAAAATGTCTCAAAATGATTTATGTTATACTTAAGCTTTGGTTTGTTCTGACATTATTCCAGATGTTTTAAGCTTTCAGATTTTTTAAGGTGGACTTCAGTGGTTTTTAAGTACAGTGGAAAAGCTTCACATTTAAAACTGATCACCACAAGATGATTATAACTTTTTTCTTTATTTCTCATACAAGTGACCATCATTTGATACAAGACGATGGTTTGAGTGTCAGTCACCCAAGCAGTAGCATAGTGTGTACACACACACACACACACACAATGAACATGTGCTGGGAGAGCAGACAGGGTCGATTGTTACACTGTGACTGGCAGGAGGTGTCTGGCAAAATGCTTTTCATTGCACTGACTGTACACCGTCCTTTTAATGTGTGTGAGGAATTGAATGTATAAAAAGACCATAAAAGAACACTGTAAGCGTTTTGATACATAGGAGCCATCTCCACTTTTTGAATCTAAAGTTATTAGAGAAATCAATCTATGCCATCACTTAACTATGTCCAACAATCCTCTCTGTGTGTGTATTTGTACTATGTGTGTGTGCACAGGTGATTCCTGCAGACCACGACCTCCAGAAGATGCTACACAAGTTTGAGGAAAACCGCACGAAGATCCTAGCTACTAACAGAGTCTAGCTGCACACACACATGCACGCACACACACACACACACACATGCTCTTACAGGTGGTGGACACCCATATACAAAATATTTATCTTTACCTTTGTCTTTCCTGTGCTAACCCGGCTTATAGAGGCAGCTTTTCTTTACAGCTACGTGTTTTTAGTTACATCACATGAAAGAGATGAACGTTTTCTGGCCTAAAAGATCAAACTTCAGTCCAACTGACACATTCCACTGCGCTCCAGTCTCCAGACTGAAACACAGGTGACAGTCAGCTGAGTCATTCCGGTTCTTGTTGACGAGTTTGCTTTTATAAAGTGAAGTTTACACATCCAGAGGTTAAAGCAGGGGCTGGGCCAGTAAGGACCTCAGAGAGAGACTGCTTCAGCCTTCTGCAGGTGATGTTGGGACCTGAAGAATACTGCGTACAGTTGAACTGGTACTCTGTCATTCATTTAATATACTTTGAGGGAATCTTTGTTCTTAGTTGTATTGTTCATGAATAAAAAATTCTTTCTGAAATCCTGAGTTGTGATTTTTAATCCCCCTCTGATAAAGTGTTAAACCTTAATCATGTCCATGTGATGGTTTTTGGGTCAATGACGTGACACCACTTATACTACTTGATTTAATGTCAAGTATTTCTTATAAAGATCTAACTATATACAGGAAAATAAATCTGGACTCAGATGTGGAATAAGTGTAATTCACTTCTGCAATGCAACACTATGTGTCTTGAAAGATTGGACATCGTTTGTCACATTATTGAGAAGAAAAGCAGTGTTTTTAGGAGAAGTCCTGCTCAGTGCTGCCAACATGCATTAAAATAGAAATATAGAAACAGTAGCAAAATCTATTTCAATGTAATGTTTTCAGAGGAAAGTATATTTTTATAAGCACGCTTAAATCCACTGTAGGTGGATCAGATATTTAATATTGATCATTCTTTTTTTGGTTACACCATTGGACATTTTCAGGGGCACAAAAAAAGCTTCAAATGGCATAAAAGCAACATGAACACAATATGTCCAGTTTTGGGATGTCGTACAGCTCACTGATCTGAGCAGGCACCACGTGTATTGGAAGTCTTGACAGCCTCAGAGTCAGTCTGCAGCCTTAGATCCTCCAGAGGGGCTCTCCTTTGCTATCAGAGCCCCCCCAGCTTTGGAACATCCTGCCTGAGGATCAGGCGTGTGTGTGACATCTTTTAAATCACTTCTTAAAACCCACTTTCACAGACGTGTCATCCTCTTATTTTTGTGATCTTCTTATTGTCTTCCTTTTGATTCTTATCATCTTTATCCCTCGTCTTAATGTACTCTTACTCTCTTAGATGGTTTAGTTCCCCATTCTCCTTGTAGATTCACTATCACTGCCCCTTCACTGTTGTCTGATTTTATCTCACAGTTTTACTCCGATGCTCTTGACTTTGACTTTTATTCCCTCTTCTGTTTTAACTCTTTTATCCCATCTTTTCTTATTTTATCACATCTAATCGTATCTTTTATCATGTACAGCCTCTTTTATTTATTCTAGCTAATTTACTGCGTCCTGCATTTTAACTTGACTGTATTGCTTGGATGGTCCATCTCCTCTGGTTTCATGGCACTTGTTTGCGATTGGTCTTCTGTGGTCTCTATATGTTGTTTTTGTCAATCACTTTGTAAAGTTGGGTTTTTAAAGGTGCTATATGAATAAAGTTATTATTATTATTATTATATACAGTGGCTACAGTCCTCACTGCAGCTGCCCCGTTTCACCCAGTGGCCCTTTGCTGCATGTCATTCCCCCTCCCTCTGTCTGTCCATTTGCTGTCTGTCTCTGACTGTCCTGTTGATAGAAGGTATAAAAAAGACCCCCCCCCAATAAACAATAATTTTTTAAAGATATTTCTGAATTGCTCATCTTACCAACTCTTATTTGTCACTGACCCTTTAATATAATACAAGACATATGAAGATTAGAATAATCAGTGTGACACTGAGTGTTTCCTCCTTGCACCACAGGAAACCAATAAAACAACCACTATCAGTGCGATCTCTGCTCTCATCTGTCAGCCTGGACTGACCAGCGGCTGAGCAGGCCTTAATGCCTCATCTTCATCCCTCACGAAGTAGAAATAGACAAGCTCCAGAAATGGCTTTTGATTTTTATCACATTTTGAACAAAAGATGAGTCATAGCAGAGGAGCTGTAGAGTTTACAACACGTCTGCTTCGTCGCCTTTATAAACTGGTTCACATCATGTACAGACTGATTCAAATAATGTCGTGATAAAAAACGAAGTAAAGAAAAGTAATAGCTAACCTAAATCTAAATTTTACATTTCATTTGGCTCAAGTAGTCTGACCCCACGTCCCTATTCGAGTGAATAAATACATGTACTGGCGTCTAATGGGAACATGAATGATGTAATGGAGTGGATGGAATGATCTTATCTCCTGTGATGCTAGATAATGAAGCTCTGTGGAGGCTCCTCATCCTCCTCTTCCTCCTCTCCTCCTTGGCCTGTTGCATCTATCTGAGGATCTACTCCTTCCTCCTGCTGCCCTGCTCCTCTTCCTCCTCCTCCTCCTCCTCCTCCTCCTCCTCCTCTTCCTCCTCCTCCCC
>OMNW01001434.1:5427-22805 GCA_900303245.1 Selene dorsalis | reverse complement strand
ACTTATTAATCCAGCTCTTATATTTTCAAATCAAGGGATTATGTATTTTTATTACTGTTTACACCACATTTCTTTGATTACTGAAATTTCTCAACTACCCAGTGCCTCAACCAAACAGTTACTGTTATTTGTGTCAGTGTTGTTCCTACTTGTCACAATGCTAAAATCAAGACTACTGTGTAGGCGAAAATTGTGAAAAAATAATTCTGTTTACAGTTTGAAGTGGTCATGTGACCTTTATATTCAGGCTCAAAACTAGGTTTAAATGAAAGCCACGACTTTACCCTTTGAAATGCTACCAAACATGTCCTGATAAAAGATGAGTAGAGGTCTGAAAAATGAGCACAAATTAGTACATGCACCTGGGCCTGGAGGCCTATTTATTGTAGGGGGTGGTTAACTTCATGTGATGATAACTGTCACAAAGCTACCACTTAGGATGGGTTATCATACCAAATCATCATCTATGGACATGTAACTTTAAAAAAAAAAAAAAAGTGACTAGATTTTGCCACCCTGAGTGGTACCAAAATCTGGTTTGGCCCATGGACTAAGTGCAACAAGTTCTTTGACCAGACTTTTATTGTGAAAAGCAAAGGCGGATGCGTGGTGATTGACTCCGGGCAATTAACACTGATGGTGGTCGGCTTGGGGGGAAGGGCCTGCGCTGGCTGGATCTAAGTGCAGACAAACTTGCGTAGTCTTGCCACGGTTCTTGCTGTCTGCCTGCCTCTCTCTATGGACGGCCGGAGGGGAGAAGAGGAAACTGGGACTGTTGTCGTCGGGAGAGCAGCGCCTTTCCGGGCCACGGCCATGATTTAATCACTGAAAAAGCGGGGAGCGGGGGGAAAAACAGGAGAAGAAGAAAGACGACGGGAGCAGAGGAGAGGAGGAGAGAGGAGCAGCCTCAGCCGTTGGAGATGTGCGGTTGGGCCGAGATTGCGGCGGTAGGTACAGCACGGCAGCCCCTGCGACGTGTTGTTTTCTAGTTGATTTTTCTCGGCACGGTGAGGGCGAAAAGAGAAAAGGGGGGGAGACCGGGGCAGAGCAGCCAGCCGCTGCTACCTGGGCTTTTTTCCCCCTAGGTGAAACCGGCCATTATTCTTCTCTGTGGCCCAGTGAAATGCTAGCACACACCGGCCCCGTTTTCACGCTGTGAAAATAGCCAGACGTTTCTTGTTACACTGTTATCCACCACTCTGCTGCTGTGAGCCACCAGTTGTATTCCCACTATTGTGATTCCTCGTGTAAACCAAAGGAAACTTAGTTGTCCGACCTCTGCAGCAGGTTACAGGCCAGCTTTAACAAACCAGACTGGGTCAGGTTTGAACCTCTCGGCTGCTTCACAGGAGCTGAGATCATGCTGGCGAAGAGTTGTGTGCTCTGATTAGCTTAGTCCACACGTTTTCAGCCTGTAGCTGTCATTTATTTACATCTGTGTTAATGTCAAACCACTGGCCTGTTACTGGAGGGACTGGACATATGATACGATAGTGAGAGGAACCATAACCATGGAGGAAAATCAATAAGTCCATATGTGTGATGATGACATGTTCAAATTGTATCCTCAGTATGGCAACACACAAGTTCTCTTTTTTTTTCATGATTATAATCATTCTTATAGCACATAGACATGTTTTGTTTAACGTGTATGCTCCTATAATAATAGTAGTTTGTTTTGTATTTACAATCACATACATACATACACATGAAGTAACTGACATTTATGTAAAACAAGGTATTCAGACTGTGCAAGTTCATATGCCAATCATTTAAATTGTATATTTAGAAATTTGCAGTGTCATTATTTTGTGGGTGTTATGTCTCTCACCAATTATTATTATTATTATTATACTTTAAAATTTGAGACACAGTTGTCTAAAAATTAAGGATTTTTCTCAAATGTAATTTTATAACTTGACATATTTCAAGCTTCTAGATATTACATCTACGTCCAGCTCTTAATTCATATATATTTTCAAATATAAGTAGGAGTTTCTTACAAAATAAAGTATTTTTTTAGAAATGTTTATACTTGAAGATGAGAGTAATTTAAATGTAATTTGGATGCCAGTTTTTCTCATACGGCTTTGACAGCATTTCTGCAGGTAGTTACTTTAACATGTACAGTATGATGATAAAGTTTCCTCTATTATCTTAAAACGTGTGTAAACGTGCTGTATGATGTGTGTACAGCACCGACACACTAGAAGTCCCTGGGGAATTGTTGTTTCACGGGTTTCCCCCTCTCTCCTCCTGCTGTAGGTATCCCTGTCTAGGCCTGGACTGAGCAGATTGTTCTGAGAGGAAGCGGATAACAAACAGGGGAAGTGAACATGGCAGGGACCTCGGGCTTCTTTTCCAACGGACCTGTTCCGTGGATGGACAACGACACAGAGATGAACAACCTGTACCGAGACCTGGAGCTGGGGACAGTACTGACACTATTTTATTCAAAGAAGTCCCAACGGCCAGAGAGAAGGACATTTCAAGTCAAACTGGAGACCAGGACTATTATCTGGACTCGCGGCACGGATAAAATAGAGGGAGAGAGTAAGTATCACAAGGAAACAACTTCCAAAAACATACACATAAAGAAACAGTGATGGTTTAGGGAGCTTCTTAGCATGATGACATTCATGCTGGAACTGATTGGTTTTACATACACAAACAAACATGACTTAACCCTAACTTCAAAGTGATGTGAGGATCTGAAAAGAGCTGGTACGAGTACAGGCCATAATATAATGATGGTATGGTGGATCGCTGGAGAATGATGATGAAATTCTTTTAGTTCCCTAGAAAACTGGAGTTCATATCATATTATTGATTAATGCATTGATTTTAGTGCTTGCACAAGATGCTACCATACAGGAAATTGTAGAGAAAGGAGAATTATTAATGTGGATATGAAAGCAAAACAGTTAGGGGCAATAATTGCTCATTAGCCTAATATGGCACAGCTTTTGTGACCTCACTCTGATACAACAGCTGAGACACAACATTCAAGTTATATAACAGTAATACTGAAAGGAAAACACAAGTAGGACTTCACGATATCAATATCATTTGTTGTATCTCATTGCTGATTGGTTATAAAAAAAAGAAAAGAAAAAAGATAGTCAGTCTGGCAAACCTTCATGGGATTTAGTTTGTTTTTGGTAGTTAAAAGTCCAACTGTTAGTTTTTATTTTGGGGCATTAATGTGATCAAGAGCAGGTGCTGCTATTAGAGGCACAAACAGTGTTTTCCAGATTCAGATAAATCGTATCACAAGTACAAATCCAGGGTCAACAAGAAGAAGAAGAAATAACGCTGCTTCCTGGAACACTTTTGTTGCATTAATAGGAATATAGTGCAACTCAGCGGGAAGCTGACGCTCAGGTTAATCTTTAACAAAACAGTGTGTCTCACTGAGGATACGCAGGGCTTCAGTGAGTCGTTAAGTTGTCTGTCTCGTGGGTAGCAGGATGCCTTGTGCACAGCTGCACTCTGCTCCGGATGCAGCAAAAAGAGCACACACACACACACACACACACACATACACACAGGGAAAAAAAAGACAGAAAGCTTCATTCTCTTTGTTTTTTTTTTTTTGTTTTAACAACAGTATCATCTTCTTTGTGATGAATGGTTTCATGCACACATGAGCTCATAGCTGCCATTTGATACTCCTGGAGATGTGAAATTGGCCTAGGCGGCTCGTTAACGTACAGAAATAGAATATGAGAGGTTTTACTGGAAGTGTGTGATCATTTGGGAATGATTTGAACGGGCTGTATTTACCCGCTTATCAATGGCAGTGAGACAACGATGTCCATTAACTGTGGAAGTGGCACTGTTGTTGCCGCTAAATGTAAAGTGCTAAGAGGCGTGCTGAGATTGAGGTGTAGTTTTCTCACAAATTTTCTGATTTCTTCTTCTTTTTTTTTTGGTTGGTATCATATGTTGTTTCATACACAAAGTCTTACCAACATAACAACTGGCAGCTGAAACACTGTACGGTGGGCTCCACTTTCCTGTTAAAGTGACTGCGTAAGTGGACTCAGCCTTTTTCACCCTGTTGTGTGTATCAATCACAATGTGAAGCAATAAGCGTGAGGCTGTCTAGGTACATAATTAAGTCTACTGTCTATCTAGACAAAGCAGGATGTGGTCTCACAGAGCAAATTGGCTGTAACAGCACTAAATGTAAATGTCTGAATACCTGAAATGCATAGTGCAATCAAAGGTTTTTTAAAAGGAGACTGGTTTGTTACCAATAACAAAGCAAGTTAGAAATGCTTCATACTCATGTTTGAGTGTGACTGTGTGACCAATCACTTGGCTAGTTCATTATCCCGAGAGAGCAACTCAGATTTTGTGAGTTAATTGACGGACTGACTCAGAAAGAGTCAGTTTTTTTTTAATGATCTTCTAAATGTGAGCTATGATTTGGGGCCTGGTAGAGGAACCTCCCATCTCAGGTGCTGGAGCCCACTGCAGCTTCAGATCCTCTCATATATATGTTAGGTTTGGGCTTTAGTTTTCAGTCTTTTTCACAAATTTTTCACACAGATATACACATCGTAACATCGTATATGAGAAATAACATCACCCACCGCTCTATTGATTTCTTTCTCGTCGGCTTCATTGAAAACAAAATGCACATGGCCAGGAGGAGGGTCAGCAAAACAGCGGAAAAGCGACCGGACTTGCATAGTTTCCCTTTAAAAGGAGCTTCGCATCAGTGTAATGAAGTATCGTTACTGAATACACTATCGCTATTACCGTTAAATCTGCGAGACTAGTATATAGGCCAACATACGCCTATTGAACGTATATGCTTTGCCAGTTCCCCCCTCAGCAAAAACAAATACAGTCCGATAATGCATTTCAATAAATCCTACTTTCACGAAGGTTATAATCTTCACTGTGTGGTGGAAGTGTTCTCAGAGGAGATGCTGAATCAGCTTTATGTGCATTTTAGTGGCTGTAGTAGTTTGTGGTGCGGTTGAGTTGTACTAACTTATAAGCGCAGATGGTTCTGTTATTTTTTCCCATTCCACCTTTCTGTGTGAACGCAACAGGTCAACATATTCATCACGGGTCTGATGTACGTGTCCGTGCTGAGGGATCCACAAGGCTTCTCTGCCGTCCAGGGGACCGGTGCTCAGTCCATATTTGCGACTCACAGTCAGAGCAGTGTCAGGGCGCCCGCTCCCACAGGACTAACTGAACCAGTTAGTTGACATACAGCTGTGATGATAAATTGACTTTGACAGTTAGGAATCCTGTTCTGTGACTGGGCAATAAACAGAGGAGTAAAAAATAGTAACTATTTTGATGGTTAATGAAGTTGTTTCGGTAATTTTTCAAGGAAATATGCCAAAAAAAAGTCTTCTGTACTTCTCTGTCATACAAGTGTACAGTAACTGGTTATATTTTCGGCTTTGGACAAAACAAGACAGTTGAAGATGTCACCTTGGACTCGAGGAGACTGGAGTGGACATTTAGCCCTGTTGTCTGACATGTGTGATGTAACAATAACTGAATGATTAACAGGAAATACTCGGCAAATGAATCAATAATGAATATAACACCACTGTTGGCTTCACAGAGGAATGTGTTCAACAGAGTTTTGGGGGAAACTGAGTGTGGCACAACAATTTATGTTGTGTCATGGAAATTTCTTTGGAACTGAACTTGGTGGATACTAAAGAAGATATTTGGTGGATTTTGTTGACTTTTCAGTGATGTGGAAACTGTCATCACTTTGACCTGCTGTTTCCATGTTTGTTCCGCAAAAGACACACACACACACACTCACAAGTGCTTTGTCGCCTCAGATGTCTCATGTCATTTCTGGCTGAGAAACTGCTCCTTTCTACAAGTACCCGCTCAGCCTGTCAGCTTGTGTCTGAAAAATATATCGACAGCTGAGCAGCAACATGGTTGTGCAATCAGCATTTTTCCATTTTAGATTGTTTTTGTCATTGTTATAAAGACCAGGTTATCAGTGGAAAACAAACACATCTCCATAGTTGTGTTGAGTTAAATCAGGGGAACAGAACACATGTGTCTGCATGACAGTTTTTTCATCGAAGGGGAAGTCCTCATCTTAGATTTATCTGATGTGGTACCAAAGGAGCTGATATGATCAGCTGACATGGAAGTACACGCTGACACCCTGCGAGGCTGTGGGCTGCAAGCACTTGACAATTTAAAATTGACAACAACAAAAAATATATATACATTTGAGGCAGTGAACTTTTTATGCTTTTATTTTAGTGACAGTTGGAGAGAGAGACAGGAAAGTTGGCAAGAGAGTGAGAGGTGATGACATGCAGTGAAGGGCCAGATTCAAACTGTAATGTAATTAGGGCTGCAAGCAAATCGAAAGAATAATATAGAAAATATAGTGATATGTGCTCACACCATAAGAAAGACGTTCAGTTAGCAAACAGATATGAGACAAGAAAAGTAGCAAGTTAGTGCATTTGAATGGCATCAGTCCTGTAAGATGAAGAGTTTACAGGAGTACAAAGCAGCTCTCATTGAAATGTCTGTCAGTAAATTAATCATTGCACCATGAAATGCAAGTCATATCACAGTTGCAGTATCCAGCAAGATAAAAGCATGCAATTATTTTTCTACATTGTGCAGTGTAGATGTGGTTTTCCTGTCCATTGACTAAAGTTGCAGTACACTGAGTTTTTCAAACCTCTTTATTCATCTCTCTGTAGTATTAAACTATCATCACTTACCAAAAGTCAGCATCAAAAGCCTAGTAGTTAGGTAGTCGTCTTTACTTATTCTTTGATCAGTTCATTAGTGAAAACAAGCTGAAAAACAAAACAAAACAAAACAAAACTGTGAGCAACTAATTGACTAAATGTTTCAGCAGCAGACTCTGCCCCTCCTCACCGTGGGCTATCAGGACTATATTTAAAATCTTATCTTGCTGGCAATAGTTTTTAACACTTCCAAATAAAAAACAGTGCTTGCAAGGAGTGGGAGAACTGGAAGGCAGGACGGAGCACTAGAGGAAGTGTGGGGGTGTGTTGCAGGATACCTCCTCTCATCTCCTTTGGTAAGGTTACACCTCTGGCTATCTCTTTATTTCCTGCATCTGTCTGAGGCAGGCTCTAAATATTTTGATTTAAAAGACTAAAAAGAGTTTTGTAACAGATCAGCCTGTCAAAGTGGCCTTGCTCTGAGCGGAAGTCTGCCGGCCCGTACAGCAGGTAGAGTAAACAGAGATATGATGTGTGATCAGATGGCTCGGCTCAGAGAATATCTGGATGAGAAGACATACTTGAAAAAAAAAAAAAAAGATCGATGCTCTAGAAAAGAACGTGCACATTCTCACCTATACGTAAGCACAGATGTGGTGTGTAGGCGACAAAA
Organism: Selene dorsalis; assembly: GCA_900303245.1. Lineage (NCBI taxonomy): Eukaryota > Metazoa > Chordata > Actinopteri > Carangiformes > Carangidae > Selene > Selene dorsalis. Next base: position 15,416 of record OMNW01001434.1, on the reverse strand, counting down.
GCACAGGATGTGTGGTTCAAGTGCAGGAAGAGGAGCAGAAGCTGAGAGAAGTGTGTATGCGTGAGTGAGTGTGTGAGTGTGTGTGTATTTAGCAGGAGAGTCATGGCTGCAGGTCTTTAAATACGGCTAATGTGATGGGAACCTGTTGAGCCACTTTACAGCCCACACTGTCACAAAGTTTCTGACTGCTTTTAACTGCTCATTAATGGAGTCGAGACAAAACTGCACCTGTGCAGTTGTTTTTTTTGTCTTTGTAGCCTTTCTGACATGTGATAGTTTATGGAAATGAGTTTGGAAGGCGGTGTTGTTAAAAGTCGAATCAGTGTCATTTTGTTACTGTCCTATTTTCCCTTTGTGCTGTAAGTTTCACAAACACATCTAGCCCTCAGAGCTTGTGTGCACCTTGCTCAAAGCAGCTCACCGGCAGATTAGTAAATGGTGGTTTTGGTCGATTTCAGCGGTGAGAGGGGAAACTGAGGTTAAACTGGGGTCAGTCATCATCTTCTGCAAGTGAAATACAAAATCTAACTATGGACCTATTGTATGCTTTCATGTAGCTATATGTGGTTCAAGTCATTTCATCTGGCTCGCCATTTCATGTGGTAAGGGGGCTTGAGAGTCAGGCATACAGCTGGTCTCTGTGATGGGAGGTTTGTGTTAGAAAAGACCCAAAAAATTCTGGATTAATTTAGGATAAGTTACAAAACACTGAGGACAAAGGTGTGACGCTATGTTAGCATCAATGGACACTGAGAGGCTATTTTTGTTGTGGAGCAAATGTTGCCACGTATGCAGCATTTGCTTTTAGCCAATAGAACTGATTCATCAAGTATTCAATAAAATCAAAACGTATTGTGGGTTTAGTGCGGCCGAAATGGAAGTGAACCAGGAGCTCACGGTCGATACTGTTCAGAAATACTCCGACTGAGGAATATCTTTTTCTGAATACAATGACTTTCGCTTTGTCCATATGTCCCAGCTCTCATGGACTAATGGTGGTTCTCTGCTTTTGCTAACTGTCGTACTTTGTGTCTGTCTTCCCAGTCGATATTCGGGAGATCAAGGAGATCCGTCCTGGACAGAAGTCCCGGGACTTTGAGCGCTATGTGGAGGACTCGGCAGCGCGGCTGGACCAGGCTCACTGCTTCGTCATCCTGTATGGCACAGAGTTTCGCCTTAAATCGCTCAGCCTGGCAGGTACGTGCACGGAGAGGCTCCCACACACTCACACACAGGTTCACCTCACCATTATACCAGCTGCCACTGATTATTATTTCTTATATCACGACTTGTGTTTGTGGCTCTTGTGAGTGTGAGGAGCTATACCATGTTTCACCAAAACAGACGTCGGTGGTTTTAATGCAGCTATTAAATTAGTTTTATGTGGTTTGCCCAAAGTCACAGATGACTGTGTAGAATAGCTTTACGATCTGCACAGTATATGATTCCTAGTGTACTCTTGTTTTGCAAATGCGACCCCCCCCACAAAAAACAAAACAAAACAAAACAAGAAAAACTTACTTTGCAGAAAAAACAGTCGGAAATAAAATGTGATCATGTGATCAAACGTTAATCATGTGCTGCTTTTTCCTCAGCGACATCTGATGAGGAGATGACCATGTGGGTGAAAGGATTAAACTGGCTCGTGGCCGACACACTGAAGTCACCGACACCACTTCAAATAGAGAGGTAAACAACAGCAGTGTAAATGTATGCAAAGGTCATATTATGAAACTGGTAATGAGAACAGGTGGTATTGTTACTTATCAGCAACTATCTTCGCTTGAAATGACTTTAAACGTTTTTATTTTTGGTTTCTGTTCGTTTTCGTTTAGGTGGTTACGCAAGCAGTTCTACGCGGTCGATCGCAACAGAGAAGACAGGTAAGTCCGCTCAGTTTCGAGATGAAAACTGCAGAGTTAATCAGATCTCCCCGACAGGAAATAGGCGTAATTAGGTATAACTCAATTGTTTGGTGCACCAGTTTACGTGCCCTTTCCCTAGTGTAACATCTAGGGCAAGTAGAAAATCTAGGCTGGTAGGTGTGTGTGAAAGAGCTCTTGTTGAGGTGTGGTGAAGGAACTGAGCTCTCAGCCACACACCAGCACCTCTTCCTGCTGCAGGAAACAGACTGCAGAGGATGGAGGAGATGCACAGAGATGTTTGTCTGTTACATCCCTGACGAAAGAGCAAGCCTTTGTCACGCTGTTAGGGCATTGTCTCCTCCGGCCAAAATTCCAAGCTGTGTAGTAAAAGTGAAGCCAAAAAAGACACGAGCACGAGGGGCGTGTGCTTTTGTACGTTTTTAAGTGCGTCTATGTGTGAAAGTTAGTGGAGGCCTTTGTGCTCATTGTGCGTGCACCTCCATGTTTGTGTTTGGTTTTCTTTTTTCTTTTTTTTTTTTTCAACAAAATGTGTGTATGTGTTTAGAATATCCTGTAAGGATCTGAAGAACATGCTGAGCCAGGTCAACTACAGGGTGCCCAACATGAGGTTCCTCCGAGAGAAACTTCCGGTAACCACCTCCTACTTATCGCAGACCCCCTTCTTCTCCCACCTCTCTGTCCACTTCCCTTTTTCAGCGTGATGTAGTTCAAGGATGAAGATTTATTATTTGGTGTTAACAGTCATTGTGCTTACCCCGTCGCATCACCACTTGCTTTGCAGGACTCGGAGCTGAGGAACGGAGACGTGTCCTTCAGTCAGTTCGCCCAGCTCTATCGCAGCCTCATGTTCGACGCTCAGAAAAACGTAAGTGAGGTCTTTTTCTGTATCCGCAGACAGTTCTGGCCCAGCACTTTTCATCCCCCAGCTCCCCATCTGATGTTCTGCCAAGGTACCCTTCCTCCCCCATCTGTCTGCTCTCAAATGGCTGTGAGATCAATATGGACCAGTTAAAAACCCACCAAACCCCTCTGGTGGAGGCTATTAGGACACACACACACACACTCACAGATGAGGAGGCAGGCAGGCAGGCAGGCTGGCTGAGGTCAGATTAAATGGATGACCTCATTGCCCCCCCACCACAGACTACCCAGCCCCCTACAGGATATCTATGTTCATCTATCTTACAGCCACCATACATACTGAAAGAGCTGCACTTTGATTAAATAACTGAAATTGTCCTTTTTGACAATTTTTTTCAGATGGAGATCCCCTTTCTACAAAGGTAGGTCAAAACTAAAGCCATACACACTGAGTCTTTCTGCAGTGTCACACGTGTGTGCGTGTGTGCGTGTGTGTCTGTGTGTCTGTGTGTGTGTGTGTGTGTGTGTGTGTTTTACTGAAGTGAACCATCACTTTCTCTAACAGGTTCATTGACAGACCAGACATGAGGATCTCCCTGGAGGACTTCAAAAGCTTCCTTCTTGAGTCACAAAAGGTTATCTCTCTGGTCCATTGCACATTTAGTTTATTGGTTTATTTAGCTTAGTTTGCATGCTCCAATACGTCTGTGGTTATGTGTGAATCCAGGAAATGTGGGCCACGGACAACAACAAGGTGCAGGAGTTTATGTTTGGCTACCTGAAAGACCCTCTGAGAGAAGTGGAGCAGCCTTATTTCCACCAAGATGAGGTAGGCACACTCACAGTGCCTCCCACTCTGTCTTTTCCCCATCTTATTTTTCTTACGTCTTCTCTTCTCTTGCTCTTTTTTTGCTCAGTAATGGAAAATTGAACATGTTTTCACCAGTTGTGTTTTCTGAATCCCCTTTATGTGTTGTTGGTGTGGGTGGAAGATGCTCAGAAACTGACATGGATAGCCATGATCTCAGCCTAAAGCACCCCCCTCCCACACAGATAGAAAAGGTTATTGACTGTGGTGCTGGGTAAGAGTTTCGCAGAAAGCGAAGGATGCTTTTTGTGGTCACCATAAAGCTACGATTGACTGCAGAGAAGGGGAAGCTGGTGCAAGCCAGCTGCAGGAGTTGGTACTGTCTTTCTGTGCCTGAGGTTATATTATGTTAAATAGCGGGTGCACAGGGCTGGACATGCTGAGAATAACATTTGTAGAATAAATATGGTTGATAAGATAAAATTATTGTTACTGACTTGCACAGGGAAGTCTGTTAAAGGCCAGAGAGCAAGTACCACCACCGTTGTTTTGGCAATGACTGAATCCAGATGTTCTCTTGACCGGCAGCTTAAAACCCTTCAGACATCTGTCATATGTACAGTAGCTTACCCGTGTGTGCACACCGTCATCAGGCGACATGCTCAGTTAAACTCTGCCTTTACAAGAGCATCCCTGTAACAGATACATGCAGATAACTAAGCCTCAGTACATTCTGTGTGTGTGTGTGATTGCAATGTGTCAACTTGCACTTTGTCCTCTTGTCAATATAAGCACACATAAGCAGCTACTGTTGGTTTCCACGAGTATTTACTGTACTATACTGTACTATATAACTAATGCATGTAAGTTTAGTTTGGGATCTGATTGTGTATTTATTGGTTTTGCCTCATAAGTTCTGACTGAACAGGAGTTAGGAAACATTTCATCAACCATAAATATGGCATGAAATTATTTATTTAGAGCAGTTTTGGTGCAGACACGGACTCCACATCCTTGTGGTTCCACGGCTGTCTCAGTCCCTGGCAGTGTGCCGTGCAGCAGCACGTTTGAGCCTGTCTTAGTCTATAAACTCCCCGTTGCTTCCTGATTGCCTTGGATCAGTGAGCCACCAGGTCTGAAATGCTTCGGGTGCTTGGATCCTGTTATACTTGCTTGCAGCTCTTGTATATTGTTATTATGACTTTCAGCATCAGCTCATCTATAATATATTAGTCTAAAGTTGGTGCACTTCAGGTGAACTCTTGGAAGTTCAAAGCTAGTCGACTTGTGGCTTCTGCAGACTTGATAAATTGAGGATGTGGACAGCCCTCGCCACTCTCACACTTTCCCAGGAACGCACGAGTGACGTCTGTGAGCGCTGAAGTGTGGAGAGTTGTGTCTGACTCCAGCCTCAACCGCACCACTCTCCTCTCTCCTGTCTAGTTCCTGACCTACCTGTTCTCCAGAGAAAACACCATCTGGGATTCCTCCCTGGACCAAGTTTGTCCTGATAATATGAACAACCCCTTGTCCCACTACTGGATCTCCTCTTCACACAACACGTAAGGACGGTGGCACTGAAGGGCATTTACGCTCACAATCCAGTTCAACCAATTGTAATTGCAGCCTGGGAACTCTGAAGTCTGGCATCCTCTCTTGAAAGCTCGAACCAAAGAGGTCTTTTGAACTGACTTCATACATCAGATAAAAAGTGTATTATTTAACAGTTACGTCCCAGAATGAGATCCAGGCACGTATTTTGCAGGAAAATGTATTTTTCCTGCCATTGAAAAGTGTGTGAAAGGCAGTTCAAATGATAACCTACTGTACAAGTTAGGGAACAATACACACTGGAGCAGTGGAATGAAAACTACCATGTTGCTTTGATTATGTTTGAATTGACCAACTGAATGAGTACGAAGTGTTTACGCCAGTCAACAAAAGCGAAAGAGACACTTTTTGGATATGATGTAGCACTATCAGTGTGTTTAGGTTAACACCATACAAATCCTGTTTGTGTGTGTGTGAAGTCCCTGACGTGTGACCTCTTTGACAGACTGGTTATCTGTGTGCTTTTGTTTGCGTGCTTTGACGTTACCTGGTTTTATTTTTAGCTACCTTACGGGAGACCAGTTTTCCAGTGAGTCGTCCCTTGAGGCTTATGCTCGCTGTCTGAGGATGGGCTGTCGCTGTATTGAATGTGGGTAAACACACACACACACACACACACACACACGCACACAGTCAAGATTTGCCATACAGTAAATCACTCTCTTAACTTTCAACCTAATAATTGACTGTCTCAGCTCTCCCTCTTCCGTGCTGTTCATCTTAAACACAGCTGCTACACAATACCACACAGTTACGTAACAGCGCTGTAGATTACCTTCACACCAAACCCTCGTCGAGCAGGTTTTTATGAAAAGAAAGAGCTTGTTGTGAGTTGAAAGGTTGTCTCGCTTCACAGAAAACAAAACACATATGACAGGAACCTTTGAAGAACTCAAATGATACACGTGCCTTCGTGTGAAGGGGGAAATTACATGGCGTGCATGTCTGTGTGTGTTTATTTTCAGTGGACTGCTGGGATGGTCCCGATGGAATGCCAGTCATCTACCACGGACACACCCTCACGACGAAAATCAAGTTTTCTGATGTGCTGACCACCATCAAAGAGCACGCCTTTGTCACATCTGAGTGAGTGGCACCCGCCCTGGGTGTTTTTATGGCAGTCATTCATGATGAGATGATGATAAGGATAAGATGACAAGGATAAAGCCGATAGAACACACACACACTCAAATATCAGACAAAACAATGCGGACCGGCTGCGGTGACTTCACTCACCATTGTAGTGCATGGAAACATTAGATTAATACAGATAAAAGAGGGGATTTCTGTGAAGTGGCAAGTCTGACATTGTAACCTGTGGTCCTCCCTCAGCTATCCCATCATCCTGTCCATCGAGGACCACTGTAGTATTGTGCAGCAGAGGAACATGGCCACTCACTTTAAGAAGGTGTTTGGAGAGATGCTGCTGACTAAGGCAGTGGACATCGCAGCAGATGGGCTGCCCTCACCCAACCAACTCAAGAGGAAAATCCTCATCAAGGTCGGGAGCCACCTGGAGTCACCAGATACTATTTGATATTTTTTTTGTGTTATATTATTTTTCTACAGAAAAAAGCATGACTTGGTGTTTTTTTTTTTTTTGTTGTGTTTGTTTGTTTTTTTTTTAAATACAGAGTCTTACTAATTATTTTACCTTCTTCCTATATCCTCCTCCCTTTGTCATCTGCAGCATAAAAAGCTTGCAGAGGGCAGTGCCTACGAGGAGGTGTCCACATCCACTCCCTACTCAGAGAACGATATTAGCAACTCCATCAAGAATGGTATCCTATACCTGGAAGACCCCATTAACCATGTAAGCATGTTCACCATGTCCTCTTCTCTGATTGTTCAGAACTGGGTCATGCATGTTTTTGAAGCCAGGCCTCGGTTTTATTTATATCTTGATGTGTCAATTTCTTTGTGAAAAGGCACTTCTTACTTGCTTTGGCTGCTTTTCAGAGCAACAAATGGATCCTCTCAATATTTCATATGATGAACTGATTTTCCTCCGTCATCTTCCCCACTCTTTCCCCAGGAGTGGTACCCTCATTTCTTTGTCCTGACCAGTACTAAGATCTACTACTCAGAAGAGACCTCCAATAACCAGGGTAACGATGATGAGGAGGAGCACAGAGAGGTTAGTACGAGCACTGCTCTCACTCCTCAATAACTCCTATAAGGATAAGTTTTAAGGGATCACAGGGGTTTTTGCTGGATTAGGTTCAGATGGTTTTGCAAGTGTTCAGACCTCCTCAGTGTTTTTCATTTTATTATGTTGCAACCTTATGCTAAAATAAACAAAAAAGAAGAATTTTTTCTGTCATCAATGCACTTGCAATATTCCATCATGACAAAATAAAAACAACAATTTTGGCACAATGGAAGAAAATTGCAGTGGTCTGCACTCTTCCTAAATGCGCTGTGTTGTTTCTCATAATGATCATTTTGTCTAGATTGTTTCTTCACATGAGGAGGCAGTGTTGATAGGTCTGAGCTGAGTAGAATCTACCCTCTGTTTTCTGATCTCACAGGTGGCTAACGGTATGGACCAGCACATAACAGAGAAGTGGTTCCACGGGAAGCTGGGCGCAGGGCGGGACGGGCGGCAGATAGCCGAGAGGCTGCTCTCCGAGTACTGCCTGGAAACCGGAGCTCCTGATGGCTCCTTCCTGGTCCGAGAGAGCGAGACGTTTGTGGGAGACTACACACTTTCATTCTGGTATAGTGCACATTTGCAATCATAATTCTAGCACACTTGACACGGGCTTCATTAGTTTAGTGGAAATGGGCTGTGGACGGCACAGGACTATGTAGCTTGAATGATTGTGAATGATAGGAAAATAACAACAAGGTTCAACTACGTGATAATTTCAATTTATAATGTAGTTGGGAGTGATTCAGTCAGTCATTTACTGTTTTTTTTTTTGTTTTTTTTTACTTTTTTCTGTATGAATTGTTGGCTGCATGGTGTTTGACATACTGCACATTCCTATGGGAAACTCTCCCCCACTCGTTCTGTGTGTCCTGTAGATTTAACTTGCGACGCTCTTGCAGATCAATCAACGTCAATCTCTCCCTCACTAATTGAATGTGGCTGTTGTCACGGTCTGAAGTGTGATCGTTCACCTTCTGTCTGCTTATACATGGGCTCTACACGAGAGGAGGTTTCTAAAAGCTGATCAATCTGTGTGTGTGTATATGGATTCACACACAACCTCTGGAAACAGTGTATAGATACCCTGGGGGCTGCATGTTCAAGGTTATCCAGGGTGATGCTGTTTTCACTTGGTCACAGTAATCTGATGATGTCCGTCTCTCTCTTTCCTCTGTCACACTGGTCTCAGGCGTTCAGGTCGGGTGCAGCACTGTCGTATCCACTCCCGTCAGGAGGCCGGCAGCCCCAAGTTCTACCTGACTGACAACCTGGTGTTCGACACTCTGTTTGCCCTGATCAGCCACTACCAGCAAGTGGCGCTCCGCTGCAATGAGTTTGAAATGAAGCTGACTGAGCCGGTGCCTCAGACCAACGCCCACGAAAGCAAAGAGTGAGTTAAAATGTTAAATCACGAGGCAGAGACCTTCAGTGGTTCGATAACTTTTTACTATCTCTGTCAAAACATTCAAATCCGCTACTTTGCCCCATTTGCCTCAACTGAATAACATTTTACATCACAGCTGACCTTGTGGACTGGTAACTGACACCCTCATCTGGAAAGAAGTGTCCCCACCATTATCTTCCATTGATCAATGTTTCCTTGTTTGTCAAAGGTGGTACCATGCCAACCTCTCCAGGAGCCATGCTGAGAACATGCTGATGAGGGTTCCACGTGACGGGGCTTTCCTCGTCAGGAAGAGGGCAGAACCCAACTCGTTTGCCATTTCCTTCAGGTAAACTCAGCGCTGTTGCCCCATCGAGTGACATTTGTTTATATCCTTTGTTAAATTCGTTGCTTCTAAATCCCTTTTTCATCCACGAGCGAAAGTGTAAAACAAACCGTTCAGATTTTCCTAAAAAACTAATATTCAGATGAATGTTCAGTTCCTGATATGATGTCTGTGGTTTCTTTTCAGGGCCGAGGGTAAGATAAAGCACTGTCGTGTGCAGCAGGAGGGTCAGACAGTGGTGCTGGGCACCTCAGAGTTTGACAGCTTAGTAGATCTCATCAGCTACTATGAGAAGCATCCCCTGTACCGCAAAATGAAGCTGCGTTACCCCATCAATGAGGACACACTGGAGAAGATAGGCACTGCTGTAAGTACCACTACACGTTCTTAGAGACATTGGCTGGAGATTCAGAAATAACAAATATCATCCAGTTCAAGAATTCAGCCTGAAAATAACGGGACTGTTTAGTACAAATAAATATGAGCCTGTGTAGTTTGTATTCTGAGGTGAAATCTCCAGCAGCTGAATCAAGTAATGTTAACACACATACATCTGTTGTCCAACAGGAGCCAGACTACGGGTCGCTGTATGAGGGTAGGAATCCAGGATTTTACGTGGAAGCAAACCAAATGCCAACATTTAAGGTGAGGGTACCGTCTGGAGTTGATGTGATGAATTCTGCACATTTGGACCTGTGTGTGTGTCTGTGTGTGCGCGTGTGTGTGGTGGAGATGGTGAATGCCTGTGTGTTAAAACCTTCCGCCTTGTCTTGTCAGTGCACGGTGAGAGCCATGTACGAGTATAAAGCCCAGAGAGACGATGAGCTCTCTTTCACCAAGAACGCCATCATCTCTAATGTGGACAAACAGGAAGGAGGATGGTGAGTGACTGGCATAAGATTCATCCAGGAAGTAGCTCTTCATTATCTATTTAGGAC
>OMNW01001429.1:67161-90449 GCA_900303245.1 Selene dorsalis | reverse complement strand
TGTTCGTGCACATCTCCCTTTCTGGGTTGTTAGAAGTTCGGAACCACAGACATGAGACATTTCTATGTTCCCAAACTGTGGAGTGACAGTCCCCTGGATATTAGGGAGACAACCTCAGAGAGCTCTTTTTAAGGAACTCCTTAAAACTGTTGGTTTTTACTAGTCACTTTCCCACTTGAAATCTTTTTCTCTCTCTGCATATATTCTGTATTTTATTGCATTACGCTGGTGCCATTTTGCGTTTCAGATGGCTCCTCATTTCTCTCTGTTGTAATGTGCATTTCTTCATATGGAGAGCGCAATAATGATAATAGAATTTCCACCTATCTGCTGTATAATGACTACCACTTCCACCCTTTGGCACTCAGGCATACTGTAGCCTATATATTAAGGACACAGTGAATCAGTCGGCAAGCTGTATACTTAACCTTCTGAAGCAGAACCCATTTACTCATCTACTTTTGAGCAAAGCAGATATAAAGCTCTAGCAAGAAAGTGGGAAGGTTTATTGGTCTCATTTGCAAAATGTATGCCTATAGCCACCTGCCAAAATCTGGTGCTTTGACAAATAGACAGCACAGTGTTCCTTTGTGTGACTGTGTATGAATGGGTGAATAAATGGGAGAGAGAAGGACAAAGGAAAGAGGGGATATAATTCCCTTAAAACTATGAGCAGAACATTACATTTATATAATTTTGACTTTTTTTTTTCATCTGCCAGGTTAGCTAATCAATAATCAATACCATAGGTAGTGTGTGTGTGTGTGTGTGTGCGTGCGTGTCAGAAAGACAGACAGAGTTAGAGAGAAGGAGAAACAGGCACACTCTCCCTCAAACTCTGCAGTCTCAGATTTAATCACTGGTCTGCTCGGTCACTCAGTCACGTCTAGAGGTTTAAATGGCCACATAAGCTGTGAGACTGAGCTCTGACCACACTGCGTCAGCCCCGTGCGTAAATGTGGAGCAGAGTGAGCACTTACGCTGCTGTTCTGTCCGGACCAGTGCACCATCGCCTGATTGTGAGCCGTGTCCCCGCTCAGTGCAAATGTCGAACTTGTGAGCTGAAACTCCCCCTGGTCCGAAAACGAAGCCTCATCCCCGCCCTCGGCTCTGAATCCGGACCAAGTCTCTGCGCTCCTCGGCGTTCGTCTCCAACCTCGGACATCCTCGTCCTCGCGCACTGTCACATCACCCTGCGCCCAATTTCCCCCAGAAAATCTGTTGTTTTGTGAATCACCGCTGCTATCATCGGTCACGTTTTTAGGAAACGCGCGAGAAAACACTTTGGAGTGGGAAAGTTTTTGTTGGTCGTTTAACGCGTCCTTCTGGAGGCAACTTGTTTTATTCCCCCGTATCCGTACTTTGGACGAACTTTCTTCGCTTGCGGTCGATTCCGCAACGTTGTGCCTCTCGTCCCCGCCGGCGCTGGGTTTGGCGCCCGGTGACCTCTCGTTAAATCCAACAAATTCTCCAGCTGGTGCTTCGCCAAAATGAGCCAAATCCTGCGTCGAGAGTTCCCGGGGAAACGTTGTGACTAGCGGCAGCTGGCACGAGGGAATGCACCTCACCTCCGCTTTTGTTCCGCCCAGGATGGAAGTTAGGGTGAAGAGCCAAATCCACTCCGAAAAAATGATAAAAAGACAGGAACCGAGACGCGTCTCCATTCTCCGTTAATTCCGACTTCAGGCGTGTTACAAACACATCATCTTCACTCTGGCACGTCTGTCTGTCATCACCTGGTGAAGTGGAGTCCGAGAATGCACTGTGGGGAGGTGCAGCATAAGCAGCAGCATCAGCAGCGCGTGGACAAGTGCTCCAAAGTCTACTGATGCAAACGATGCATCAGAGGAGGAGCTGGAGGCTGATTCCTGCACGAGAGGGGAGAGGGGCCCATACCCCCGCATCCTCATCTCAAACTGGATGGAAGAAAAAAAAAGAAAAGAAAAAGAAAGACACACACAGCAGCAGCTGGGTGTAGCCTTCTCTTAATTAAGTTATATTTGTGTAGAGGCCCATGCTGTCTTTTTCTGTCCTTTAACCTGCTACAGTATCTATATGAAACATTTGACCAGATCATCATCCTACAGGTAATTATGCACAGGATTAAAACAGTCTGAAAGGTCTTCAGATGTGGGGGGGTCCCCCCGGGAGGCTGAATCTAGAAACATTATTGGCTCTGCCTCCAGTCCTCTTTGTGTGGAAGTGTTCCTGACAGGGGCTCTATGGAAGATACAACAAGGCTTTGCATTTTCCATTAGTGCGGCCCTAGGTAATCAATTAACAGGATTGCCTGTGTTCACTGTCAATTATGCCATGCAGGTAATGACTCTGTTGTGGCTAGCCTGCAAAATGGCTTGGAAATGGTTTTGCTTAGGCAGCACTCCTGCATTATCCATCCCATACAAATGAATGTAGAAGATGCATATTCTTCTGATTTTACCTTTTGCCTTAGATTAATGGCCGCACGTCTGCAGGGCCACCAGCAGGTAATTTGGGCCCCATGAAAAGATGTCACATTGGGCCCCCGTCACCACCGGCCACGCCAAGCCTTAAAATATGAGACAGAACAGATATGCGTGTCTATTTGATGCAGGACTGATATCCTCTTTGAAAAGAAATGTGCTAAAGGCCATCTTTTACACTATAAATGTTTCATATCAGTGAAGCAGCTTTAATCATTTTCATTTTATTCATTTTATAATCCACAGGCTTATGGATGTTTGCTAAAAACAAGGAAAGAATAAGAAGCAGTTTGTTACATTGTAAATAAAACAACATATTAATGGTGATGGGTTAATAATTTAATACCAAAAAACAAATTGCCTATTGTTCCTATTTGGCTCCTAGTTGGGGAACAGAAAATAATGAGAAGGACAGAGGTGAGCAAGTTATAATTTTCTCCATCACCCTCCTCTGTTTGCTGGCGTATATAGGCACAGGGGAGTAGCAAGGTGCCATGGAAATAATCGAGAAGCCATTATTACAAGACACCCTGGAATAGCCTATGTTTCTCTATTTCTCTATACTTTGGGCTTTGTTCCAGTCAGCTAATGGTAAACCATTAGGAGAACTAGAGCCCGTCCAAACCCTGTGATTAGATTCTATTCCTGGGCAACATTTTGTCAATAGGATGAGGATGCTGTTGACTGGTGACTGATGCTGAAGAGACTGCCTATATTGAGCTGTGTTCGCTCTGAGCTGCGACGTGATCCTGTTCCACATACGGGTCAACTGCACAGAGACGTCTTTCATCGGCAGCCATTAGTGATGCAGTGAGCAAGAGCTGTCTCAATCTGTTTCAGTTAGCCCCCACCAGACAAGGGGAAACCAGTCTATAATGCAGATTGATGGCTGACTGAGAATTTCAATCATGGAGAACATTGGCTAAAAAGCTCAAGTCTTGACTGTAATGCAAACCTAAAGCAGAGTGCAACTATTACAATGCAGAAAACCTCCTCAGGAAAGTAGCCTAATGCCCATGTGTGGCACCTATTCAGCTTTTTACATGTATTTTTACTTGCAGTGACTTTATCAGGGATACATCTGCTCTGACATTGTGGAGTGATTATAATGGATTTTCGTCTGACCTGTCTGTTTAGTTTAGACATGGCTGGTTGTGCACATGTGGATAGGGCTGCGTATGGCTGGTTTGCTTTGCCTTTGTTTTTCTCACAACTAATCTGTGATAAAAGTCATTTCCTGAAGGCAGACACAACTAATGATTATTGTCATCATCAATTAATCAACCGGTTCTTGTCACGATTAACCAAGTAATTGCTAAAATGTCAGGAAATAGTGGAAAGAAATGCCAGAGTTTCTCGAGGATGTAAGTCATATTTTCAAATCTCGTCTGGAAAAAAACCCTAAAGATACTCAATTTGCAATAATATAGATTAGTGAGAAAAGCAGAAAATCTCACCGCAGAAAACTCTGACTGACAATAATGTTCAGCACTTTTGCTTGAAAATGAGTCCAACAACTGGTCGACTATCAGAGCGGCAGATTAATTTTCTTTCATAACTGACTAATCAAGTAGTCGATGAATCATTTACACTCTGGATGAAATGTAGATTTCTCTTTGAAGCTGCAGTGGGAGGATGAAGTTGTGCAAATGCCATCATGTGTAAGATCAAATTCGATGAGGAAGACAACTGTCAGCCCCCTTATCTCATCAACACACTGAATCTCCACCTGTACCCTATATTATCCAATGATGTGTCTGTGTGAAGGCTCTCCTATCATCCACTGATCATTTTATGTAAAAGAATTTTTAAACTGCCTATATGTTGTCTCTCTCTCTCTCTGCCGTCAGAGCTGTCTGTGCTGCTTGCAACTTCACCTCTTAACCACTGCTCCACCACCCGGGCCTATCCAAGGCTCCCCTGGGGGTTCACAGAATGGCTGCTATTCAAAGGTCTCTGTCGTCATACATCTCCTGAATCGACAGCGCCAATACCAAAGTCTTTATTATATTAACTTCCTCCATTAGGGTTAATTTGTGTCTTTCCTGATTGAATATATTTTCAAAAAAAGAAAAAAAAAGGTTTCACACTAATACACACACACACACAGCTTCAAATATGAACACACAAGTCGTCTTTTTGAGGTGTAAAGTGTGCATTAAAAATCAAATATCCTGGGAGGATCTGCAGACTTTAAATTTCACTTTGCAAGGTGACAGATTTCAGAGCTGATATCGCATAGCACATTTGTGTGCACAACATGGCAGCTGAGTGGAATTATTGTCTTTCGACAGGCAAGATTGCTGCTTTGCCGCCTGTCACAGAGACTGAATACAAACTGTGTTGTACTCCCTGAGCTCATACTTCAATGATGGGACCTTGTGAGCAGACACTGAAAAGCACACAAAGCAATGAGACAACAGTGATCCATGTTGGTGGATTATTCTTTGTATGTTTAATTAAATAGAATTCAGTGGAAGACGAAAGAAGATTGTATAGCTTTGAAACTAGACCTTTACCACATTGATGTCTTTTCACAAGCGTGCTTATAACTCCGGTCTTCATAACATTTTAAAAAAAGGACCAAAGACGCTGCAGACATTAGTCATGCAGTTCTGCTTGATTAAAAAATGAACATCTGTTTCATAAGCAACAGAAGCAGCAGCAGTAGCAGCAGCAGCAGCAGCAGTATGTGGATATGACAAAAACCAGATTCCTTTTTTTTTCAGCACCTTGATAAAAAAAAAAAAAGTGCAGATGTGATAGAGAAGTGCTTGTGCTGACTTAGAAGGTCTTGAGGTAGTCACAGCATATGGCTCACTTTAATGATGGACACCTGAGACGACCACTTCAATTAGTGCTGAACACACCTCTGGGGCACCGGGAGAGAAAATCGCCTTTTCAAATAATGATTTCAATTACATTATTGAGAGATATGGCGAAATGCAATACATGCTGCAGGTTAAGTGCTCTGACCCCAGTGAAATGCTGCAGGGTGTAGCCATTTGATACCACAAATCCTCCAGTAACTCTGACATGATACAAGGTTTGCAGTCTTGTCAGTGAATTGGCGTGAGTCACACAGAGGAATTAAATGGTATCAAAATATCTGCACAAATGTATTTATATTTAATCAGAAATATATTACGTATATTTTCCACTGCCGTCATTGTCGTTCTCTCTCTTATTATTATGTAGATATGGCTTAAATTTATCGACCTTCAGCTCCAGCATTTCAGGTTTGTTGCAATTCATGAGCATCATTAATTTATAGATTTACTAATTCAGCTTGTTAGAGCAACTATTTGCCATTATGTAATTTTTTTTTTTTTTTAACCTTCAGTTCAGATCAGGACGACAACAGCAGTAACAGAGTTACAGTATCCACATTTAAAGAGCACATTATTCACACAATTTGAGGAAATGTTAAGAAATTAATGGTTTGAGCTACAGGGCATAAATTCTTCCTCGTTTCACCTCTGCCAAGAAGCCAAAATGCTCTGATGTTGCGTGACCTTAACTCAACTTGAAATGTGCAAGCCCATTAATGGCCTCAGCTGCTCTCAAGACTTGAGGAAATGAGATTATGGCATGAGGAAACAGGTATGAACTTTTTTAATGAGCAAAATAATTGTAGGTAATTTTAAGTAAATAATAAAAAAAAAACACTCTATCTTCCTGAAGTGGTTGGGTGTTTGATTTTAAATTAATTATCTATTACAATGTATCTTTGAAGCTTTATACTACAAATACACAAAAGTAAAGTAAAGCATCTTAAAATAAACACTCTTAACTGATAATCATTTTTTCATGACGATAATGTTACAGATGATACATTCCCTATCTTGTTTACCAATGCACTGGTGTGTATGCTCATACATATTTATATCACACAAAAAGTTTTTACATTATGTATAAAACATGCACTAGTTTGTATAATGTTGGAGTAACCAGATTAGCGGTAATGCAGGCCCTAATAAGCACTTAGCACTAAGAAGTATAACAGTCGATTGTTTCTTCAAGTATTCATTATTCACAGAATCAGCGCACACTCACAGAGTTGTATAGTATTCTATTTGTTGTGGTGGTTGTTGTGTTTGTGTTTGTCTGCTGAGACAGCATCAGATAAACAAAGTTCAGTGGGGAATACAGACACCATCTTGCCTTGGTGTGGTCTCTCATAAAACAATGGATTATTTTATCATGCACCTTCGGAGGAAAACTTATTTTTTGCACAACCAACTATGTAGAGAGCACAATTAAAAGCTTGTTGAGTAAAATAAACCACAATAAAGTGCTCCAGAGTCAATAAATATTTCTAGTCCACAGTAAATGAAAAAGTGCATCTTTAATAAAAAAATTTTGCATGTCATAATATGAATTTATTTAACAACTAAATCCCATTAGTTTTCCACTCTGGAAAATAATGTATTGAAAACTTTTAATACCTCCTGTGACCACCAGGCTTCAATAAAAACAAACAAAAACATTACCAAAACCTTACCTCCATTAAAATAAGGCAGCTTATCTGTTTAATTAATATCCCACTGGTCTGTGCCTGTCTAATATGAAATGCATCAATGTTTTCAGTAATAAGAAAATATTCTTTAAATAATGTTTTTGTGCAACTGTAGCCTGCATAAGAGGTAGATGAGTTATTAGTATTGATTAGCAAAAGACAAGCAAAAACCAAATGTTTTGGGTGCCCCAGATAAAGGAAAAAAAAAGATGCTGCTTAGGCTGGAGGTAAAGTTCATTTAAGGCAACCAACCAAAGCCATACAAGTTCACTGATAATGGCCCCATGTCTTTTTGTTCTTTATGAAAAATGGACATGTGTGGATGAGATGGGGAGGTGACTCATCCCTATATTGGAATACTCAGATTATTTATTACTTATTACTCAGATGGTTCCCGAGGGATGCAGTTAGGTGATCAGAGGAAGCCCTATGAGTGGAGGTGGAAAAATAAACCAATCCAGTGGTTGCAGACACCCTGGCTGTAAACATTAATATCTTTAGGAGAAATATTGAAATGTTGACACACTGAGTCTGAAGTTTTCGTGAAGTATATATATAGTATATGGATTTAAAACTTTCAAAAGTCCTTCAGGCCCACTTAAAGGCTGTGTGGTAGTGACAGAAGTCTGAGATTCCCACGCAAGATCTTCTCATTAAAGTGTGGTCTTTTTTCTTTTTGACCCGCTCACTTTAGAGATTATTAGAGTGGTTTGTAAATGAAGCCAGACATCTTTGAAATCTAATGGGCACACATAAAAACATTGTAAGTGGACCAGATGAATATTTGGAAACTGTTTGAGATAGACAAAGCAGACCAAAATATCCTTGAGCTGGACAAGTCAAACAATTTTTCCTAACAGTGGGAGTTGTAACAACTCTTCACAAGCCTCCAGCAGCAGAGCCACAACCACGATGCACAGACTTGTAATTATCAATTATGGATGTTTTCTTTCTCAGAAGGTTTTCTCAATTTGCAAATGACAAGAGTCAAAGACACAGCGCTCTGTGGTACTATTTATCTGCCTGAAAGAAGACATAGTCTTGATTGTTTGCTTTCTTGTGGAGAATCAGATGAGAGGATTAACAACACTCATGTCCTGAACAGAAGAGAAAATCTACAGCTTGGGTGAGGTGATTTTTGAAAGGAGAGACAAATATAAAAACAGGACAATTTGCATGAGACAGAAGGAAACTGTCAGCCTGACTGTCATGTTGCGTTACACCACCAAGGCAGAAAATGCGTATTGTCATTGTGGCGCTAAAACACAATCAATAATTTTGTAGCTTTTACTATCATGGAGCAGCAGCTTTGAGAGAGGGAGAGAAAAAAAACGTCCACTTAAAACCCACCTGGTCACTGTCAATCAGTGTAAACCTCAGGCAAAGCAATGCCAGTGAAGTAATTATAGCTCAGATTATCCACATTTTAACTCTTCAGTTCATTTTACGGGAGGCTTACAATGACTGCAAAGAAATCTGATTTACCCTTTCAAGACAAGAAATGGTGATTACTCTTTAACTTTTAAGCAGTTGTGAAATCTAATTGTCTCCTTTGATTGTTTGTATTCTCTCAATTTGTCTGATTAAAATACTCAAGACAAGTGTTTTTCAAGTATTCCAAGCTGTGAACAGTGAAGTCCACTGCAGTTCAACAACTAACGCTGAACTTTCATGAAAATAATTTTTCAAGAACTCTTTATCACAGAGTGAGGCAGCTAACCTTGTATACACCTAGACATGGGGAAAATATAGAGATCTCATTGGATAATTCCTTTTGATGGTTTAAGAACAGCAGTGAAGACATTTTAACTAGCAGCAAATCAGAAGAAAAATGCTAGACATCGGCCATTCTCTCCAGTCTGTTCTCCCTTCACATTTAAAAATGGACGCACATGCATGGTCACCTCCAGTCATGGTCAGGCCACCACAGATGTGAGCTTTCTGGTCACAAGAAAGCCATGGCCCAAAGCTGCTTTTCTTAGCTTGGCAATAAACAATAAACTACAAAACAGGCAGCTCTGTCCAAAGGTGGGAAAATTATTGGTTTTAGAGGAGCAAAGTGATGAGAACTTCAATATCAAATAGCCCAGTACAAATGACAGAAGATGAATGTTATATCATGAACTACCAAGGTATTATCTTTTACTTCTCTTTCTTGTCTTTAGGCTATGCTAAGCTAAGCTAAGCTAAGCTAACTACATTCTGGCACTAGGCATTTTACATATTTACTGCACAGACATAAGAGTGGTATCCATCATCCGTTTAACTCTAAGCAACAAGGCAGATATGCAAATTTCCCCAGATGTCCCATTATTCCTCTAAGATGAGTTAACACATGCCTTTGGTGTTAGCAACTATTTTTTGGCAGCAACATGCTTTTCCTATGTTTCACCTCACCAAGCAGTTGTCTTCTACTCCCTATTCCCTTGTGTAATTGGTTACAGAGAGACACGTATGTGAAAAAGATCCACGAAAAAGGTCATTGTTACTGTTTAGAATACAGATAAAATCTTCAGGACACACGTCAGAGCTTCATGTGCTAGCCGGCAGCCACTAATGAGGTCAGCACAGCTTTTCTCTACTAGTCTAAAGGCCATGGCAAACTTAAAAACCCTTAACTTTGCACAATAACAAGGGAGCAAGGATGGGGGTGGGAACTCCCACACACTGCATCAGTGATTCACAAAGTGAAATATTTCATCCTGCAGAAGACCCCTCTTATTTTCAGGAATGTCATTTTTGAGTCATATGAAGGAGCTGGAGAGACACATCCTTCTAGACATCAATTATTAACCAAAGCTTATATCACAACCTCATAGATCAAAACAGTAAGCTTGTAAGATACTAGAGGGCATCTCATATATTTAGCGCTGCCAGAGAAACACAAACCTAAGACAGAAAGGTTAGGCGTTTGAAATTTGACGCGAGCTCACGAGTCTTTGTAATTTCCCTGACAGGTACACGATATGGCAGAGGAACACTGTAGGGTATGTGAGTCTATCTTTGTACTCCTCCATCAGAGGCAGAGAATTTTGCACCACCACAGAATAGGGTTCCTGTGAAAATGAATATTTTATGATATTGCTACCAGGCTATGATTGGTAGCATAAGAGTAGATTTGCATTCCAAACTGCCTGTTGTGCAAAAAATTCATCATTACCAACCTCAGATAAGTCGTAATGTACCCAGCAGTCCAAAAACATGTGGTATGGTGTTTTCTGTTGTCTCCCCTGAGGATAGAAACCACAAGGCAGGTAAAAATATTTACCCTGGGTTAAAAGCCCACCATTCCCTGACTCATTAGAGCCATATTTAGCACTAGGAAGACTAGATTTCAGTGTATGCTCTGATTCATTCTGCTGCTACTGGTGATGATAAAAAGACTTTTCCTCCTTGTGGGTGCTTCTAATAATGATGATGTTGCCATAGCACTTTTTTTTGTATATTTCCAGCTGCCAAAAAAATAAATAAATAAATCTATTTTTAGATTTTTTTTTTTTTTTAATGAGCTAAGTGAACTTTAATCTCATATTTGGCAGGTTCTCGCTGGCAGTTAAGCATCTCAGGCTTAAGGTAGTGGTCTTGTCCTGTTCTGCACTGTTGCAAAACAAAGACATTAGAGGTGAAATGAATAATGTAGAGTCATTTCTGAGTAAGAAGTCTGGACACTTGCCTCAAGGGGGGCTGCGTCACTCTGGGCCCCTGTAACCTATATTTGTTGGAGTCTGTTTTAACAACCCATCGGGGAGCAGAGCTTTCCGATACAATGAGCTTGCAACGTTAAAGCAGATGATTCATCTTTGTCCTTGTGTGGCGATGCGTAAATGTGACACAGCTTCCACGCACCAACATACCTCTCAGATTATTGGAAATGCATTTTGCAATGTTTCAGGTCACAGTCACACATACAGAAAATGCTTTGTAACACAATCTACCAGGTGCAATGCCCATGAGTTTGTATCTAAAGCAAAAATAGCTCAGCTGCCTCTGCATTCCTAAGCCTGCTCCATCCTGATCCAAAGAACCTGTCACTCTCCACCTTGTGACACAAACAAACTGGAACCACCTCAGGTACTCAATGCTGATTTGCATTTTGTATCAAGTTTCTTGGTCCGGCGCCAGCATGAGCATAAAAAGCTCTGCTCCCCAGATATGGAGGCCTTGATTGAAACCGTAGGCAGGAGAGGAGGCTCTCTCTATGTGCTCACTATATAGAGAGCTCATTAGTTGGAGAGACCTGTGTGCATTGTTCCAAGTCTGCAGAGTCAGCGAGGGAGCCACTCATCATTCTGCACAATCCAGACTCTTGCACATCTGGTCTGGCAGCTTCAGGGTGACCTGCACGCACACACAAAGACATGCACGGGCACATGCAAATGTTGGCATAGGCGCAAATATAAACATTCACGAGTGCCCAAAGGGTACCGTGCTACCCGAATGGACATAATATCCTGGCTGATCATGCATGCACTGTGTAGTCAGAGCTCTGTGGATGAGCAACATTGAAATGTTAAAGATTGCACACATACTCTCTGCCCCCTCCCCTCTCACACCTCCGCATAAGCACTGTCTTGTCCTGAATTGCTTGTGATTTACTGGCCATTTTACACCAAGCTGAGGTGGCCACCTCCAGCTCTGACCCTGGGCTGTAGCTCAGGGACACAGGTACAGCATTTGCCAACAGTCCTGCAAAAATCCCCAAGCACAGAAACTGAAACTGTGCTGTCAATCTCCACTTATGAAGGTTTTAATTTAGTGGCTTGAAGGTCTAAAGTGCTCCCCTTCATATAGGTCAGTCCCTTCACTGCTATTCCCAGTTCTCCAAAAATTACATTGAGCTGGTCTGCATTGCAGCATGCTGTACCAAAATCAACTGCTGCATCTGTGTGCTCGCATCCACAATGCTCTGACATCAAGAATCTGCAGAGGCATAAAACTGACTGTCATGAATGGCATTTGAAATCTATTTCACAGCAAGGGAGAAGGCTTGCCTCTATTGAGAACATGTCAGTATTCACTGTATTGACAGGCTTTTATCTGGCTACGTCATTTCCAAGACACACTGGGCTTTGAGTGGAAGAAGAAGTTGACTGAGAAAACTGTGGACAATGGTGTGGAAGGCCACATATTGACTACCTGTATCAGTATAAAAGAAATATACTTTCAAGACCCACGGCTGCCGTTTCAAAAGACAAATTGATCAATGGAGTTCATTGGAGCGACTTTCACATAATGGTACTCACAGAGAGCTGTCTTTTAAGATTAAAGTGCGCCATTAGAAATCAATGCATTTGAGGCTTTTTACTTCCGACCCCACTGGCAAGACGTGGTAGTGGCTGCCTCATAGCGTAGGTGCGATGAGGTCACCTTCGAGATCCCGACATTGTGACAGTGGAAGAAATAGTGTTCGTCTGGCAAACACCAATAATGCCTACTTTATTCCTAGCCCTTTGATACCTTGTGTGAGTTATAGCTGCAGCTTCTAGTTGCGTAGCATGCAGGTAATTCTCGCTATGTTCTTTTTTTCCACCTCTCTTGTAAGGACATAAAAGGTGTGAGAAAAACTCAGTAATATCTCAAAGCGATCATATGACAACACAACAGGTTACTTGGCCGTTTCTACTAGTTCCACATCACTTAGCTAACACAAAGCTAACTTAGTTTGCTACTGCAATATAAAGCTATGTCTTCTTGTCATTGCGTATTCATAGGTAAAGCAGAAACATTACCAAATCATTCTGTTTCAAGCAAAAGTTCAACCTTGCTGACAGTAAGATGAGCCCTTTGTCATGTCTGCTAGTTAGCTAAGATGTAAAGTTTCCACCTACAGCTGGCTAACCTAGCTTAGCATTAAGGCAAACAGGAAAGAGCTATGGTCTTGTTTGTTTAAATCACATAATACTGATTCATTTGTTTTCTACGCACGAACGCACACACACAAATGTATACATATAACAATGACACACAGACACATATTTGTATTAAACACGTTGCTCATATTTACTTATAGAAAGAAATAATCCTCAAAATTCTCATCCCTCCACAAGAAAGCATAAAAGCTAAATTCCAAAAACATCAAACTTGCCCTTAATTAAAGCGCTCTTTCATCATTTATTTCCCTACTATCTTTAAGACAAGGCAAGACACCTGAAGTGCACCGCAGAGTCTGGATCAGTGAAAGATTTAACCTCAAGCTGCACCTAAATTTAGCATAAGATAACACCGAGCTCGGAATAAGAGAGTGTTAGTGGTGTCATGTTGCTATGGAAATAAAAACAAAAATCCTAAACATATTCTTTGTGAAGACACTTCATGAGACAGGTTTGTTAGACGTGTGAAATTAATTAGGAGCATCTTGCATCCATATTGCTCATCGTTTCTTGCCAGATAATAATAATAATAATGTGAGCCACAGCACTTCTAGGAATCAACAGCAGCAGTCTTCAATTTCTTTTCTTCGTCTCCCCATTGTAAACTTTCCACCTGCTTTTGGCAAAGCCATGCAGGTCTCCCACCAGCTTACATCAAGCAGGTGTAATTTGCGATTGGTCTATATTATCTGGCAGCAGACAGCAATTTCTGGATGGGTGTTTAAGCTGCTTGCGTGGACAGATGTGCTGTAAAGATTAGACCACCTTTGATGCATGTGTATCCGATCAATCATCACAATACTTCATTTTATACAGTTTTCTGGATTATTATCAAGCTTAATACTACGTCTGTAAGACACAAACAGCGACTTCAGATGAGCTTTAACAACTGTAAATTGTATTCCCTGGCTGTCACAACACCTCCTCAGAAAACTGCTAATTGGGAAGACTCAGCTTATTCTCTGTAGCCAAGGAGGGAAAAAAGGAAAGATAAAGAAGAAAAGTGCGAGACTTCGATGTCCCAGGCTTGACTGTCATAGCACAAGTACCACTGCTCCTCTGAGATTTGGCTCTGTGAACAGCTCACACAAAGGCTTGCAGACTCCTCAGTTAAGTTTTATTGGAGGTGTGAGAGAAGGGAGAGTTGTCAAGGCCATCAGAAATGTATTCACATACCTTATGTAGGTTTAAATTAATCTGTGCGAGGAGTCAAACTGTGACGTCAATAGACGCTATTTATGGAAGAATCAGTATTCAGTGTCAGGGTGATGACTACTTCATTTAACTTCATGACCTAATCATTATCCAGCTTCATTCCTTATACTTTGTTGTGAAAGACTGAAATAAGAAACATGCCACAAATGAGGTACAAGCATCTCACATGGGACACTATCAGAGTTCAGTGGCTGCTCAGAACATTTTTGATGTGACAGCATTGGAAATATTGCTGGCATCAAAGCTACAAATTTTTGGGGCAAACTCTTCCTAATGATGAATTTCAGCATTACGATGTTTCTGCAAATCTCATGGCACATACATATGTGAACAGCACTGAGGCCAATATAACATAAAAGTAGCTCTATCACTCTGCACAATAATGTCATTAAGATCGATCATTTACCATTTGTCATTTTGTTACCATTTGGTTCTTCAATCAAAGAGCTTAAAAAATGTCTGAAATCCAGACAGGGATCTTCAGAGACCTGTTAGCTGGGAGCTTTTATTGAGGGAGGTTGCACTAACTGCAGTAGAGATGGACTTTGAAGTAGCCATTTGCCCTTGCACTGAAAATTGTAAAAATCAACCAATTCTTAAAGAAAATAAATCTGATGAGATTATCAGGGACTTGTCAACCTTTCTCCTATGTTTTATGAATAAAGATGGAAAGGTCTAAAAGGGATGCCCTCAGAATGCACCAAACATTTTTCCCATTTCTGGATATGGAGTGAATGTTTTCAAACTTTTAATGTGAAATGAAATGATTAAAGACAACATGTCTGAACTCTCCATTCTGAAAGGAGCTGAAACTTTTATAAGCACCATCCAGTTTTTTGAAGCCTGACGTAGGAGGCTGAGCCTTCTCTGTGGCACACTTTTCAGACTTTATGAATTAATTATGACGTTCACATGGGTGTGCTTAAGCAACAAAAAGAAACACTGTCTGGGTTGTTCTACAATGATTTCAAATGAATCTTTTGCACAAAAAAAGAGACACACAACATCACTGTCACTTTGAAAGTACATCTACAAATATACTGGCCGATTTAAACAACTGAAAAGTTAGGTTACTCAATGTTCTGATCTCATTATTTTTCTAAATTAGAGTCCTAATGATGGTTTAATTGCATTGTGATGCAGTCAAAACTGATTCATTTGTTTGTTAGTTTTTAAGTCCATGGCGGTTTTGATAAAGTCTTTTAAAAAATGAGCAGGCCATTAATTTTGCTCAGAGAGCTATTAGTCACAGCAGCTGTCACACACCGTAAGTCACGACGGACAATAAAAAGGCTATCATGGTGCTAATTCACAGCTGCTAAAACCAAATTACAAAGTCAAGGTGAGTTTTCATTTACATGTGAGTCCTGCATGTTTAACAATGAGACTCTATTATCTCTATAATTATTACATTCCAGATCTGATTAATATGTTTTTTTCTTCTTTAAAACAACAATAACCACCACCACCACTGCTGAAAAAAATGGGATTGAGACAGAAATGATACAAATGTGACATTACTGTATTACTTGTAAGAGTACAGCCTCACAGAGATGCAAGTATACAGACACATATTTCACTGCTGCATACTCCATCCCAACTGCTTGTCATACACTTGGATAGCTTCATCCACTCCCTGCCTCCCACACCTTACTGACATAAGATGTGTCCAACTGTTTCTGTAACTTTATACAGGCAACAATCGAACCTTGACACCCACTTCACAACACAATTGGCTGGTGGTAGGAAGGTGAGGGAAGAAACTGGATTTGGATTTCAATCTCTGTCTCTCCATTTTCAGTCTTGACACAACTATTTCTGGCACTTCTCTTGTTAACAACTCAGTGCAACACTATCTATGCCTTCCAGGAGTGAGTGTCAGAAAACTTGTGTGGTTACTCCAATATTTGAAATGATATTGCATTTTATCATTCTCTATCATCACTGTTTCATACTGTTTTGATGTCTGAGGTGGTTGAACAACACATTACGCATGTCAAGCTCTATCTGTGGTGTTTAAGCACTTCATTTTGAAACACTTACCATAACCCCCAACCACCAACATCCGACCTCTGTAGAAAATAAAGTTTCCTATTCACATAATCCATGTCACTATAGGCTACTATATGCTGATATATCTCCTTGTGGAAATGATCATTGTTTTGGCGATACCAAACTACATTGTAAAAAGTACACAAGCCTTTTATCATACTCGTAGGGATTTTCTGCACCTTTAACCCATAGAAGTCTGCAGTGTTGGAGAACCGCTGGGGATACTTCAGCAGTGTGTTATTTTTTGATTGCCTCTGAGGAGCGAGGAAGAGACCTACCTCATTAAAAACAAATGTATTGGAGGAAAAAAAAAAATCAATGGTTACAACAATGGAATATATTTAGTATAGACCCCGCAGTGACATCAGGGACATCTCAGTCAGCAGCAATATGATGAACTCATTAAAATGATTGAGGTTTGTCTTCAAAGAGCTACAGTTCAAGTCCCAGGACAGCAGGCTAACATGAATCAGAGCCAAGATACTGGAGTCATGACCTTAATTCTTTCATTTATCCGTGTTCTTCTTTAATAATGACAATGACAACGAAGAGCCAGATATGGCACCAAACCTTGGGCTATATTTCATGAACCAAAGGGCTTTCGTTTCCATCTATTACAATCATTACAGTGAGTTATGGATAAAGATCATCTCTGGTTTCTGTTGAAGCTTTTTTACTCACTGTGCCTTTTTCCGACTTGTGCAAAACAAGGGAGAGTGCAGTAGCACTCCATGTATAAAGGTGACATTAATGTAAGGTTTAATTCATTTCCACAGCAACTCTGTAGAGTAACCATAATGTGTCAGTGAAAGATGCACAGAACAGCAAACATCGCAATAAAAGCCCAGTCTCTAACAGCAGGTTTTCAGATGCTGATTTAAAACAACCTACACTTCTGACTTACTCAGAATAAAGACAAGATCACCAAAGGTCATAAATCTTCTGTATTTTTTTCACCAACCTATTATTCTGAAAGACATTTGCTTTACTGCCAGATATTAGACACATAAGGTCACTAAAATGTAACTATGACAACAAATAATAACATTTCAAAGTGAGTGTAAAGATAAAAGACCAACTTCTACTCTCATCAGCATAGTACCATACAAATGTTTGCTAATTAGCACAAAACAAAGTACGGGAATGTCATTAGTTGCGCAGTTATTTGGTCATGAAGAGCAGTATTGGAGAAAAAGAGATTTTGTCCTTGAGATAGCGTTTGATGAAATGTTCAGGGATGAGAGTAATTACATTTAATCCTTTGGGGAACATGAATGTGTGTGCCAAACTTCACTGCAATCCATCCAGTAGTTGTCAATATATTTCATGTCAGGTGTCAGCCTCAGTGAGGCACTAGGCTAAAAGTCTGAAGATCACCAGAGTCAGTAGGAAAATGTTATCTGGGAACCGTGGGTATTTGCACTAAATTATGTCAATCTATTCAGTAGATGTTGAGATACTACATAAATAGGAGAAAGTCTTTGACCTGTTGATGGCACCAGAGGAAAGATGCAGTCATTAGAGCTGATCTTCCACAGACCTTCAATATCCATAGCAAATGTCACAGAAATCAATGAATGAGCTCTCAAGGTAATTCACTCTGAACCACAAAGTTCAACCTTGTGATGGCGCTATAGAGTTAAGATCACGGGCTAATCCTCTGGGAAACATGAATGACAGTACAAAAATTCACAGCAATTCACATAATGGAGCTGTTTCAGTTAGAAACAAAGTGGTGGACTGATCAACATCAAGTGCAATTACTGTGCACTGCAAGTTATAAATGAATAGCTGCAAATCTAATTTAATGACAAGCAGCAGCAAGCACAAAAGTTTTCAGCCTTGATGTCAAAGAACTGTGAGTTGGAGCAGACACTTTTTCTCCTCTTCACTGACTTCGTCACTTTTTCTGGGGGTTTGTTCAGATATGTGTTTCATAGAAACTGAACACTGCCTCCCCATGTTTAGTTTTGACTCTGGGGACAGGAAGCAAACTTGGTTCCTTAACATACCAGCAAGTCAGAAATATACTTTAGCAGTAAACCATTCAGCTCTTAAAAAAAAAAGTAACAGTGTTTTAAAATCAATTCTTTGACAAATGGGAAGCCAGTAGAGAGAGCTCAGAAATGCAGAGATTTACTGCACTGTTTTGCGAGGACTCCCAGCAGTGCTTCGACTTGACTTTGACTGTCTGATGGACTTTTTCAGAGGGACCTGTGTAAGGACAGTGTGTACTTTTGCTAACTGTCCGTAGCACAGTGTGTAGTTTTTGTTGTCTGCTCAAATGGTGTACATTCAGGAATTAAGCGTACAATGAACAGCCATACACATTTGTCGAGATTGTCTGAACTGTCACAATACAGATAACAAATATCCATGGCAGTCATGCACACACATCTACACAATGCCAGCAGTGCATATAGCTGTGACAGGATTTCATTATATGTTGAAATGCTGAAAAATGATAGCATATAAAAAAAACTTATTTTGCTGTTGAAACACAATATCTGAAATGCTGATGTATGTAAATTCACTGTTAATGTCCCAAAGGGCAGATGTTTGAGCTGTGACTGATAACGCACCCGACGAATCTATTCACAATATGTTTTAAGTCACCCTTTTTGTTTGGTGAAAAATACCTCAGAATACATTTTCCCACAGTAATAATGTCCAGTTCTTTATCCTCATGATAAAGCGATTCTTTTACATCACGGCCAATTCAGCTGCATCAACAATTTCTTTGTGAATAATGAAAACCTCCAGAATACTGATATTGAATGGTTTCACACTTGGTTTAACAATCCTCTCAACATAGGAAAAAAAAATCATTAGGTCTATTCTTTCATTTCCTCTTGAGTGTGTGCAACACTCTGTTACCTGAGATGAATTGTATGTGGGAATCTAAACTGTCAGCGGTGGCCAAAGTTAAGTGAAGTTTGAACTCAGGAGACTGTGTTTGCTGCATTCAGCATTGATGGTCCTATTCTCTATCCTAACAAGTACGTGCCTCCCTCTCTGCTTTCATCTTTAAAGTTGCATAGGCAACTTTAAAGCAGTTCACAAGTCAGACTGAATTTGATTACAGAGGCCTGCTAGCACCTCCTTTGCGCCCGTAGAGCTCTCGTTGGTCAGATCATAGGTACTCGGCAGGAGGGCCAACAGCAGCTTGTTTCAAAATGAACTCTGAGTAAAAAGAAGAAAAGAGGAGAAAAAAACACCATAATTCCCTTAGAATGACTCACCTTTCCTTCTAGTTTAGAAACCTGCTCTCACATCAAACTCTTGGTCTGTGTCCACAACAAAAGACTCAAGTAATCAGGGTTTTTATACTTGTACAATGGCTGTGCCAGTCCAATGGTCAACTACACTGAAATATCTCAGCATCTACTAGAGATGGATTGTCATGAAATCCAGCACAGATATTTATGACCTATAGGCCATGAATTCAAATGACTTTGATGATCCCCTGAAATTTCTTCTGAGGCCACTGGAGGGTCATTAATGTCACTTTTCCAGTAAAATATTTTAACATCTGCAACATGGTATAGGAATGAAAATGTATACAGTCATTTATGGTCCTCAGAGGATATCTCCTAATAATTTTGGTGATCTATTGGTACCACCCTAAATCAAAAGTTTAATTGGTGATCTGTTAACTTTTCATGTATCCTTGCAATCAACTTTTCAAAATTTTTAATTCTCATTTTTAAGACTTAGTTTCACTCCCATGATCACCCTCAGCTGTAATGCAAAGTTGATCGCAACAAACACACTATGCTAAGATGACAACCATGGTAAGCATCACCTGATAAACACTGATATATTGGCATGTTTGTAACCAGATGTTAGCATTTAGCTCAAGTCACTGCAATATTTTTCTAACAGTTAGTTATCCTTGCTGAACACCAGCAGTAAAAAATGTTGCCATAGTCATAGTTTCCTTGAAGAAGTACCAGTCTGATGAGAAGCAACAAAAGGAAACACTACATTAAGGTTACATAAGCCATTTACAGTATGTTCGTGCACCTTTCACTGAATGCAGCCCACAGCTGAATAATTTTGCTAAAGTAACATCACGTCTTTTTTGCACAAAGGAAAGCCTCACGCTTTCAACGGTAATCACATCAAAGGCTACCCAGGGATCAAGTTCGGGTGATGGTCGGACATGTGCTGCCAATGCACATGTGTATAGTTGAATAGTCTGAACACACTCCTCAAGGATCTTGGGGAGAAAACAACGACATGACAAAAGCACTGGCGTTTCTATAGCAATTGCCTCTGCAAGAACACCTAATCTAACAGGGAGATGTGCTTATTTAAATCTTAGCAGCTGAGAGGACAAACATATTCTTAAATAAATTTTCTATCAGGTGAAACCTTATTGAAAATGGTTTTTGATCTCTCAGATATGAATCCAAATGACCAGATGTGTTATGTGTATAACACAGTGTGATATTTCAGATTGGAAATACAAAGCTCAGGAAGATCAAACAAATAATCAAGAGCTCTAGGGACAGTAAAAAGGTAAACCAGCTTTATGCATACTAACATCATATTCCTTCCTGAAATTGTTTCATATTACAAAGTCCTTGTATCACTCCTACAGCTATTTTATATGGTGTATCAAAGTGTTAGAGCTCGCAGAGGAGTGATCATCCACATCATCTCAGTCATTAAAAGTCAGTGAGAGTAACTTTTAATGGCGTGTTCCCTTGTTATTCTACTAGAAATAACTAGAAAATAATTAGGTTTTAAAAGCCAATGTTAGAAACCCTCCACTGACCTAGAAAATACAGAAAGTTTCTCATTACATGTTAAATATTTATCTCAAATCATCTCTCTTAATACCTGCACTAACAAGGTTATGTCTTTGCCTCTTAGTTGTTATGTTCCACTGGCTATCTCAAAATGTACAAATGGATTTACATGATAATAGCTGGACAGGTAGGCCTTGAGCCAGAGAACAATTGATTACACTTTGGTAGGGCTCCAGATCTGGGATTTTCACCATTAGACAGTTACTGTTTTTAATCCATAACAATCCATAAGTAGGAATTTAAGCCAGATAGCGGCTTGATTCCAAATCCAATGGGTATGTTTGCAGGGTCAAGGATTCAATTTAGTTACAAATGACGTGATAAGAATGATGTCTTTGGGTGCAATTGTTGGCGGGCTGGTTTTGGCGGAGCACTGCAGTCTTAAAAATCCCTCTCAGTTTGATACCACAAAAACTGATGCCTGTATGAGTCTGGGCTATGGCCAGGTTTGCAGAACTGGAGGACAAGAAAATGATGATCACAGTGGGGGTGGCTGGTGTGGGGGTATACTTTTTAATGCTCTTCATTTTAATGAAGTTTGCTTTCCTTTCTTTACCCTAGCCTCCTGATTCTTTGCACAAGTAGTAATTGCCTTACAGGGAATCTTTGGCAGCGCCGCACTCAGTGAGATGCTGTCTTAGATATCCATCTATGCCTCTGTTCCTGGGGTAATTAAGGTTTGGAGTCACCTCGGGAGATATTGTGGCTCTTCAAACTAGCTGGCTTTGGCAATCTGCAGCACAGTGTGGGGGGTAATATGTGTTTGTGGGACTGTGTGGGACTGTGTATGTGTGTGTGTGTGTATAAGCATTGTGAAGGTAAGGCTCCCTATTAAATGAGGGGAATATGAGGGCGGCTCCTGATGTGAAGCGAGTGATGAAACAAGGAGCTTTTTACAGTTCAACAACAGGCTGAGCTGCAGCTCTACAGTTAGGGGAAGTGCCTCATGTCCTCCTAAGTGAACCTGTCCGAGTCCATATTGTTTGGGATGACAACGACATAATTGTTTAAAGAAAAGGGCTATTTTTGTCTTTATTATGACGCTGCAGTTAGAAATTACACTGTGTCTACAACGGCCATTAGGCTACTTTGGTTCATTTATTCAAGTAAGTCCTCTACCACTCAAATATTAATGCTATAGTGTTGTCTGTTGTTAAGCAAATTACCTGGAACAAGCAGGTAATGAATTCTATTATAGAAGTGAATAGCTTTTCTCCCCCTTTTTCCAAATATTGAGAGGCTAAACATAAAATACACAGCATAGATATAATAGAGGATGAAGGCTTAGATTTGAGCTATCAGTCATGATAATATCAATAAAAAACAAAATCTATCTATAATTAAGGAAGCGACACATCCCAGTTTGCTCCATCACAGCCACAACAACAGTTAATTGCTTTGTGCCCGAGACAGCCTCTTCAAGTACACGGGAATATGGTCTGACAGCACCCTGTCCTTCTCCCTGCATAAAGCGAAACCCCAGTTGCGGCTTTTGCCTTTAAGATCAGAGCCATTTCTCTTTCCCTCTGTGGTGAGCAGGGCAGGCACTGAGCTCTGGGTAGGGCTGTAGAGGGGAGCCAAGGGGCGGGGAGGTGGCAGCGGAGGGGGATCCAGCCAGTCAATGAGGGGAGTCTGATTAACATTTTCATCCCATCTGTGTGCTTCCGTCGAAGTAGCTGGCAGTGTAAATGACCAAAGCAAAAGACTTGGCGAGTGCTTGAATGACAAGAGCACAACACAAGAACAAGGCACACTGCAAAGGGGCTTGAATACAAAGAGTGCTGCCCTGTGGCCCCAAGGGAGAAGCTTTGATTTATTTACAAACTGTTGGGCTCTGTGATTAGTAACAGCAGCAGCAGAGTCAAACACTGGTGCTGCATACTCGTGTTGTTGCCAAAATGAAAGCAGCTCAAGAAAGACCCAGAACACTCATCTCCAAGCGCCTCTTCTTGACAAGAGGCAGCTCATTTGTCCCAGACTATCTCTGCCACTGCCATCAGACGATCATCCCTCCACTGCTAGATTAAGGTGATGCCGTGCACACGTCAGTCTCTCCAAAGGTGTGTGTGATTGTTTGCGTGTTTTGAAGTGATGCTCAGGTTTGATGGCAGTGCTTTCTGACACGTCACAGTCACTAGTACAAATGCTTTCCTGTGTAAAATGTCTGCTGGAAAAAATCTCTTGACAAGTGCCGCTCTCTTGACTCCTCTTTGGTTTCATAGCCTCTTACAGCCTATTACATTACATTTGGTCGTCAGTGATGATACCTCATTGAAACACTAATGTTCTGATGTCTTCTCAAAGGGGTAAAATCTCTCTCTCTCTCTCTCTTTTTTTTTTTTTTCTTTTTTTT
>OMNW01001429.1:45137-61080 GCA_900303245.1 Selene dorsalis | reverse complement strand
GTTTTATTTTTGTTTTCTCTTGTCTGTGCAGGTAATGTTAGAGCTTTATGTGCTCATATATTCAGTTTTAATGATTTTTTTTTAACTTATATTTCAATTTACAATGAGTGTATCACAATGAATGACCATTCTCACTAGATGCTCACTGTTCAGTCTGCTATGTCAAGCCCTGACGAAGCTTTGTGCTGTTCAGAGAAACCAGATAAAGCAGCAGCCTCACTGATGTTATAAACCCATCAACAGCAGAGACAAGACTGGTCGGCTTCAGGCATTCCCACTTTTTCATTATAACATGCTCTGGCTGCTGTAGAGTGCCAGACTTCTTTCTCAAGAGCTCAACCAAAGTTCAGCCACGACATGGTACTGCTCATCATTCTTTCTGCTAATGTCTCTCTCTGCGGGTTTCACACAATGTTTCCTCATTTAGCGTGACACATTTACAACCTTCACCTCTTTTCTGAGCCTTTCTAATGTAAAGTCAGAATTGAATTTGTCTCACTTTGGTTTGCAGTTTTTTTTTGAGTTTTGTATTCTGGGTTGTCTTTTGTATTTTGTTCTTTTATCAGCCTTCACTGTTGATATCAAATTAGAATCTACCTTATGCTGATGCACTAGTATGGCTGTAGAAATCAGGGACTCGCCACAAGGGGGATTTCAGGAGGGCTGATAAAATAAATCAGAGCTGCCATGTTCTAGATGCACACAGGTCCTCATTATGACCTGACTAAGACTATAAAAATGTTATCTATATAGTCATTATTTTTTGGCTTTCTGTAATGATACCAAAAGCTTTCAGTTGTTTCATCACCAGCAAGTTTTTTTTTTTGAGTTGATATCTCTTGGATTTGCAATGATTCAGGTTAATTCCTCCCCACATTCCATATTTCTATCGTGCATGTTCTTTGATTTATGTAGGGAGCATTTGCGTGTCTGCATTTGGAGATTATTTCCAGCAGAGTAGCTAGTTTGTGACAAGACAAAGGTGTGCTTTTATCTGTGGACATCAATATCTTTAGCAGTAATCTGTATGAATGAAACATCGACTAATAACATCTGACATTTGCTCAATGCTTCTAAGGTAGACTGCCCTCACTGAAAAGTTCAAATAGTCAGCAAGAATGCGGAGGCTGGCGGGTGAGAGGATATTGTGAATGTGTGTGTGTGTGTGCAGACATTTAAGCTTGTTTCGGTGGGAACTCAGCCAAATACAGGGAGGCAGGGTTTCAGGGCTTGAGGGGTCACACTGCTCAGGAGTGAGAAAGTTCTGCTTTTCATTACATCAAGCCATATGTCCACATATCTGCTCTGCCTCCCAGACTCAACTCCTCTGTTTCCTGGAATTGTTATGTCAGTCAGTGGTCCAATCATTCTCTTTCCCACTCCTAAAAATCTCAATATTTGTGTGTGATCAAAGGCGGTAATAACTCCTGGCCTGGCATTGGGGAGTAGGGCGGGGGGGGGCAGAGTGCTGAGAAAATTAGAGATTCAAGAGTCGCATTCACTTAATATGGAGTGCATTTGAATATTGCTACAATACTCTCTGGAGAGACTGACCAGCAAGGCAGAAAAGAGTCGAGAGGTGGGCAGAAGGATCCCTTCTCCCTTTAGCGGGATAAATCTGCACGGCTTCGTATTCACTTTAATCTTGCTCTTATTTCCCTTTTAGTGTAAGAGAACCAATTTAATTCACTTGAAGACGAGCAGTGTGCAAGCATGTTTGGAAAAAAACAAAAAACAAACCCAGCTTGAGCGTCCATTAGATGGTGTTATTAACACCAGTATCTTATCATTACATGAACGCATGTGCTAAATGATTTCAGAGAGAGCAGAGGCAGCATATTCAGTGATGGTCATTACTTTTAAAAGGTGTGCAAACCCAAAGGGACAGTGTAAATGTTTGGCACATGAAAGTGATCACAGTACACTCTGCCTGACACAACATCTGTGTTTCATTGCTTTCTGTGTGCAAACATCCTATGTTATGGAAAACTTTTTTTTTTTTTTTTTTGTTGGAGAAGCTCATTTTAAATTTATTTTGAAGGAAGCACTTGCTCTCTGCTTTGAAGTACTCTGTTTTAGTATGACTGGGCCATATAGCTTTGATAAAAAACCTCTACTGAGCCGCTTTGAGAACACAGGAGCCTCAGTTATTCATGAAACGAAGTGGCAGAAGTTAATGAATCATACACTCACACTCACACACACACTCACACTCACACACACACAGAGGGAAATGAAGAGGGGAAGATTAATCAAAAAAAAAAAAAATCACAAACTCTGCTTCAAATCCCCACCGAGCACTGTAAAAATCCTATAACAAGTTCCTTCAGGGGCATGAGGGATGCCACCAGAGATGGAACAATAGCACAGAAAGGAAAGGTCGCTACAAGGCATGTGGCAAAGCTGCAGTGTGGTTGTAGTTGCAGAGAGGAACCTAAAAAAGCTGGACCGGTCCTGAGTGGTCGTTCCTTTGTCCCGCTGAATACATAAGGCCTAGTGGGTGGATAAGTAAAGTCACATGGTCACTTCTCCCTTTTCCCACACAAACACACCCACATCCTCCTCCATGCAGGCTCTCTCCACTCTTCTACTCACTCCTCACCCGCAGCGGGCAGTCTGCTGCGTCTGGATACTGTAGCAGCACCACGCAGCGCCCTGCAAGCTTTTTGTTGTGTTTTTCTCCCCCCTACTCTCACTATGTATCTGACTCGGGAATAACAGCGGTCTGTTCCACTTTTATTAACATTTTTTTTGGGAGAAATTCGACATCTCAACGACCGGAGGCAGTTGATTCCCGAGCTGAACACTTTGTTTCAGGTAATTTACAACTTACAGTCACACTTTCCCTCGTGGGTTCATTTGTTCGCTTTGTTTTTACGCAGCATGCAGAAAGTCTCAAAGTAGCTGTGTCGTGCTCTCGCGGTACTTTTCGCAGTAACAACGGTTTAAAAGTTGTAATTGGACACCAAGCCTCGAGTGCTGTGGATAATGGACTGCTGCTAAACCAGCAATGAAAGAGTTAGTCCGGTTTGGTGCGTTCAAACTATTTCATTCCGAGGCCTAATGCACCGTGGTCCTGGCTGTGTCTCATGTATCCCTCCACCCCCACATGCAGGTAACACTGCAGCACCCAAGGTGCTAACTGCTATTCAAACAGGTCCATTTACATGAGGCCTAACTTTGTTTACTGTTGACAATGTTTTGTAGCCTCTGGCTGAGTAGTAGAGGAGGAACTATTGCTGCTCTCACCTCTTCACTTAATAAGCTGGCCTCTGTCCAAGTAGTGAGGAAAGAGGTGTGAACTTCTGTGTTGAAATAAACACAGGTGAGGCAAAGTAAATGTGAGAGGGAAGATGCTCACATGCATTGTTGTGGTGTTAAGCTGTACTTACTTGTGTGACTATACAAATTGCATTATGTCTGTAGCAGCTGCTACTGAATCATTCTTTCTGCATGTTAACAGTTCTGTGCAAAGCAGCATCAATCACATAACAACGTTCTTCTCTCTTTTGTCTCCATCCCTGTAATTACATGAGTCACCACTGCATCCATACAGTATCTTTTCTGTTTAAACAACACCCGTTGCCTTGACAGCTCAAATGTGAAGTCAGCGGTGACGCTTTGTGCTCCCTCGCAGGTTCCAGGGGAAGAGCGAAGGGGGCCGTGCAGCGAGGACATGAGTCTGGTGGAGGTGAGGCAGACAGCGGGGTCTCTGACCCTGTCGCTGTCCACCAACGATCCCAAGGAGCGATACTTTGACCGCGTGGATGAGAACGACCCCGAGTACCTACGCAGCAAGAACATGTCACCGGACTTGAGGCAGGACTTCAATATGATGGAGCAGAAGAAGAGGGTCACCCAGATCTTACAGAGTCCAGTATGTAGCCTGCAGCGCCACATAAGTACCCGCCTACACACAAGCTTTCACAGTGTATGAGTAAGAGAGCCAGAGAGCTAGAGAGACGTGCAGTGCCTTCACTCAGGACTGACTGAAAGGCGTTGTTTTTTCTTGTTTATCTATATGTAGAGACATGGGTTTAGCTGTGAGTTTACTGTGTAAAATATTACCACTGTTCAAATTGCCACGAGTGTCATGTTTAAGTGCAGCTATGATCAAATGTGCTTCAGTCTTTCACAACCTTCCAAAGTCTGTTGCTAATGTTATTACAGATGCAATGTATTAACCACTCGTTTTTTAAAGAGCATCTGAGCTCTTGCTTCATCGCTCTTAATATGCTGAGCACAATACATTTATGTAACGCTAGGCCTTGAATTTAATGTCTTTTAATCAAATAGGACATTGACAGAAAATTAACTGGCAACAATTTTGAAAATCAAGCAAAATGTTTACTGGTTTTCTTCTTTATGCAAAGAGGTGTTATAGTCATTTAGACTTCCCTCACTTACATAACCGGGCTCAACAAAATTATGAAGTTGCATCAACACCTGAC
Organism: Selene dorsalis; assembly: GCA_900303245.1. NCBI lineage: Eukaryota > Metazoa > Chordata > Actinopteri > Carangiformes > Carangidae > Selene > Selene dorsalis. The sequence continues at coordinate 56,629 of OMNW01001429.1, read as the reverse complement.
TCAAAGTTTCAACAAAGTGTACACATCGTGACCCGCACAAAGGTAGAGTTTCCTGCAGGGCTTTTTTGTTAGATTACATCAGATTTACCTGAGCATAGCTAATAAACTCACAACTGGTATAGAGCCGTAAGTAGCCATAGGTATAGAGAAACCATAAGGTTGACAAAGACAGAGGTGCAGTCTGGTTAGATCGAGTACAAGGCAGTGCAATAAACACATGCCACAGAAGTGCACGAAAATAAGACGAGCCCACACTCATCTACGATTGCATAACAGACCCAACAAGTAGACCTCATCTCATCACCATGGGAACAGTGGTGGGATGAGACAGAATGCTGGAGCTTCACTGCAGCACACAGGAAAAATAGTCCTGTTTCAAGACTCACAGGCTACTCTTAATGGCAAAAAAATTGATAGTCAGGTTTAAAGCAGTCCCCCTGCCTCTAGTGAAAACCCTTTTCACAGAGTCACAAAGAGGTCTCTAGTGGTCAGTTGTGATTTGTGTACAGTTGTAATAAAGAGGACCTGAAAGCGCGCTGTGCTCCCTGACACATCCTGACGAGGTGTTGGAATAAGGTCGAGGTTAGGTTGTGTATATGAGAGTTGCTAGGTTAATGGAGCTTTACAAAAGGTGTTTGTGTTTCCTCTCACTGGCCTTGTCTTAACTCTGCTCACCTCATGTTACCCTACCCCAAAGTATAAGTCTTTCTCCGTTTTTCTTTGTTTATAGGTGTTTAAAGATGAGTTGGAAGGCCTGATTCAGGACCAGATGACGAAAGGCAACACCCCTACAGGTCTCCTGGCTCTGAGACAGATAGCTGACCTGGTGATGGCCAGCACCTTGGGAGGGGCTGGCCCCTTGACTTCACCCATCAGTGCGTGGCAGTGTGTGTCAATGTTTGTGTGTGTGAATGTCTCCATCTGTCTCCCTTTGGGCCTGATTGTCATTCAGTGTGTATACTCTGTCTGTGTGCATTATGCAGGCTGAATATCTTCATTGTAAGAGGATTAATTCTGAGATTCTTGTGACACTAAACCACCCTGAAACAGCGGAAAAGGCAAAAAATGTTGTTGACAGCATTCTTCATTGTCAGTGTTTCCATTATGCTGCCCTCATGACCAGTTTTACTAATGAATTACAGCAGATTGCAATGCTAATTATGTTAGCATAACCTCTATGCCTTATTTTTTCGGGGAGGTCACAGAACACCCTGAAGCTGAACAGATCAATTTTAAAAAAGTCTGACTACCAGAACTGCAAATGTTTGGAAAAATCCTATGGTAGGAAATGGCTGTGAAGACGCCAAGAAAGCCCTGCTCTTCTAAAAAGCTTAAGTGGCTGTAAAAGACAGGGTCCTGTCGTTAAATGTCCTTATATGGCGTTGTAGTCCAAAATATCCTACAGTTTCTCTTTGGGAGTCTGAGAAAGGCCTTTTTTAAGCTTTAGCTGTGGAGACTAGAGTGTCCTGGGATCTTTAGCTTGATATGCTCTGAAAGCAAACATCACTGTGAACCTCCTTGTAAACACTGGGAAAATGACAACTTTTATATTTTTAACACACCTATGTATGTCTTGTGGCAGGCTTTGGGATGGTGAGCCCAGTCAATGACTTGTATGGCATTGAGACTCCGTCCTTTGCCAAAGGGGAGAAGCAGAGTCGCTGCAGGCTGGCCAGCCTCTACAGGCTTGTTGACCTCTTCAGCTGGGCTCGTTTTACAAGCTCCTACATTACTGTGAGTACAACTTCACAATCACGCTCCAGTGCACACCTGCTTATGTATGCAGCACAAGGTTTGTGTATCTTTATGTGAGCGTCGCATTCTCAGGCACCTGGAAGGCTTAAAGGGGAAAACCTCAGAAACCATATATTATTTATGGTTTGGAAAAGTAAGATGTGTGAATACGAACATCCCCGCAATAGCAGGAATTCACAGAGAGATATGTGACGAACACCTGAGATGTCAGGATTTAAAGCCCAGATTTTCCCCAAAGACAAAGTCTAGAAAGTCAGCTTTATCAACGCAGGTGCAGATTTTTGTGAAGACACTGTTCCTGTGTAGTTTCAAAGTTTCCTGTACCCTTGAATAGGTGAAATGGGTCCCTTCATACCAACTAGCTTCTAACCCAACTTAAATAACTTTTTTTAAGTGTAGAGATTTGGTCTCCTGTGGCGTCACTGCCCTGACAAGAATTAATTTAGAGGGGAGACACTCTCGCAACAAGTATCATATGACTAGTGTGTACATATCTGAGACTCAGATGCTCCTGTACAAGCCTATCAAACATCAACAAGGCACTACAGTAACACTGCAGATGTTTTAGGATGTTGAAATGTTCTCATAATACTCATGTTACTGTAGTATTTTAAATGTGGGACTCTGTTCATTTTGTCTCAGGTTCGTGTCAGTAAAGAGCAGGACCATGTTCTCATTAGTCCACGAGGTCTGTCCTTTGCCGAGGTGACGGCAGCGAATTTGGTAAGCACAATGAATGTGTGTGTGGGTGTGTGTCGTCTTCTTCCAATTATGTGTCATGAATCATGTCATGAGTGTTTTACTACCTGCAGTTAGCAAAATTTAATTATGTCTTATACCCGACAATGTCATTGTAATAAATGAATAAATGAATGAATACCCCAGAAGCTGTAAATGCTGTTCATGAAGAGGTTGTAGAAGCGCAGGAAGACATTTTATAAATGTAAACGCTGCTGAGATGTAACACAACTAATGTGAAAAATATTTCACAAGTGTTTAAGGTATCAGTGTTATCAAATAAACTGCACCGGTGTAGCTGTACAGAACGTACACAATGAAGTCAGTGTACCATTAAGGTAGACTGTGGAGCTTTTGACTGCTAGTTGTGCTACAAAGCTTTTATGGGTGGGTCTCTAATTTAGTTTGTGTGACATGTCCAAACAAAAGATTGTGTACACCCAACCACACACACTGATAAAGCATGTAGGTGACACGATACACATGACACGATACACATCACTGTCAATGGTTTCACACGACTCCACCAGTTGACAGGGGGCAGTAAGAAAAGTTCCAGTATATTAAAAGCATGAGTAGGGAAACATATTCAACACACACACAGTGTGTTGTTGTAAGGAATTAATGATTGTAAACATCAGTAAACTTTGTTTACTGAGGAACTTCACAGGGTTTAATGACTCAGTCATTCTATATTAATTACCTAACTAGGTATGAAATTACAATGAGTAGGTCATTCTACTAAAATGCTTTACTACAACAATGACTACAAGACCGGCAATAGGCGTTCATCACATCTCTAAATCTGCTCTTTTCATCTCTACTGTCTGCAGGTGAAGGTGAACATAATCGGTGAGGTGGTGGACCAGGGTTCTACCGATCAGGGTATAGACCATTTTGGATTTGCTCCTCATGCTGCCATTTACTCCATGCGCCCAGATGTGAGATGCATCATCCACATACATACCCCAGCTACAGCTGCTGTAAGTACACTCCAGGCAAATGTTAAATGAGCTTCGACTTGAGCTAGAGGATAAAGGCTGCTGCTGCTAAATGCTTATTTTGCACCACAGGAAGAAAGCTGAATTAAAAGCAGCCCCCTTAGATGCAGACTTCCCGTAACGCGCTTTTACCATTTCCTTTGAAGCTGGGCTGTAAAATGCACAGCACATGATGAACATCGCTGTGTTAAGTTTCATTGGTGCCTGACAGCGAAAAATAAAAAGCGCCTCTTTTTTTTTTTACATCTTGGTGCGTCACAGTCTCAGTTGCCTTTATTCCCTGTTAACAGGTGTCCTCGATGAAATATGGAATCCTGCCGATTTCCCAGGAGGCATTGCTTCTGGGAGACGTGAGCTGCTTTGGTTACCATGGCAGCTTGGATAATAGAGAGGAGAAGGTGGAGTTTCAGAAAGCTCTGGGCCCTACTGCCAAGGTACTGTCAAACTAAGAGACTCCATTAATGATTGGCTTACTTTTAAATGGAATAGAGTGGCTTTCAACAGACGGATGGAAAAAGGCATCAATTATTATTATGACCGTACAGTATGGAAAAAAATGTGATTATGAGGGGAAAAAAAATATAAAATTGATGCTGTGATTTTTTTTTGGGTCTTGTACCAAACAAACAAGTCCCTTTATGTCCTGAGAATATGATTTGTAGACCGGGGCCTCGATAGTAACGTAACACTTACGGTGCCAACAATGCTCATTTTCTCTTTATCAAAGAAAATTGCGGCTCCTGCCACTGGATTATTGGACTTGGGCATATTTCTATTTTAATTGTGCAGTGGTAATTATTATGTAATGTTGCATGCACTATTTGAGGTAATTTGTACCTGTTAGCTCGTAGATGTAAATAAATTAATACGTGCGCATACATAATCACGCACATCCATCAACTTCATATCTAAAATTATGATTTTTCTTTTCCTCTGTTTACTGATGATTATTTGACCACATACATGCAGTGAAATATTAGTTCTATTGCTGGAATTTAGATAAGGAGATTGATACTCTGTCTGCTAAATGTGAAGCTAAAGCCAGAGATAATAAGCTCAGCATTAACACAGAGCAGAGAAAATTTTGACACACAACATTTTGGCTAGTGAACTTTCTCATCTTTATGCTAAGCTAAGCTAATCAGGACAGGTACGCAAATGCAAGTACTGATCTAACTATTCCAGAATAAGCATTTCCCACAAAATATTTATCTACATACATCCATCCATATCAGAAACACCTCTTGATATAATCCAATACAACAACACCATTTAATAACCTCAAGAACTACCGTTCAGTTGAATCAACACCTCTCTGACAAACAATCAGCACAAAAAAAACCCATTATCAGCTTCATAAAAAGGATTTATGGATCGACCCAAAATGCTGTCACCTGTCAGCACCATCAACTCAGCTCTTGATGCTCATATTTTCACTTCAGGGAGACAGTTGTTTATTTTTGTTTTTGTGAAATTCCACCGAGGAAGAAGAGCTAAATGAATAATGAGTACATTTTACTTAGATAAAGCATAATTCAAGATACAGAGATTTTATTGATGCTACACCTGTACCAAGTCAAGACAAATGTGTTGATAAGGGAACATTTGCTAATTAATGCAGACATGAATAATAGATGTTCATTTGCATATATGGATGTGCTGATACTGTGGATGTAGATGGATTTGCTCAGTGGCTGCTTTCAGACATGCACTGCAACTATGAACTTTTCTTGACATCACCTGGAGGAGCTGCATGTGTGAACTCGAATGTCTGAATCAGTTGAAGCAGACATTAGATAGGTGTTACCTTGCAAGCTCCCTAGCATAAAGTCTGTGTAATGTCTGATTGAGCCCATGTATGAATAGAGCTGTTCACTGTCTGGAGAATTCACAGCATGAGCGAGTGTACTGAATGTGTGACAGGTCCAGATATTGTCTGGAGTTCTTCTGAGAAAATGGCTCATGGTTGTGATTATGGTGGGCCATAAGGCATTTTAAGTGTTTCTTGTATTTTTCAGGTGATGATCCTGAGGAACCATGGGCTGCTCGCTTTGGGCGAAACAGTAGAAGAGGCTTTTCACTATGTGTACCACTCACAACAAGCCTGTGAAATCCAGGTAGAAAATATTGATTTTTTACTTTTGATACCACTCCCGCGCCTGGTAATGAAATGTAGCGGCACCATTCAGGTCAAAGCAAATTGTAAACATGTCGACAGCCTTGAAAACACTTTTATACACAATAAGCAAAGTTAATACTTATGAATCATTTATGTAATTCATCGGTAGAAATGTTTTCCCGTCTTTTCACAAATGTTTCAGACTTTGCTGCAGCGTCTAAAAATCGAAGCAAAACTGAGTGGAGCATACAGTGTGTTTGAACAAAGCTAAGTCAAATATGTGCTACAGAGCAGCATTCACAGTCAGAGGCAGGTGGAGCCCTGCAGGGTTTGAGACACTCCTGTTGCTTTATGTCTGGGAGGCAGTCGGGGTGCTTTTTCCATCATCCTCGTGTCTGGACTGTGTTTGTTTTTGACACATATTGACAGCTCAGTTCACATTTACTTGCAGCTCTTTAGAGATCATATTGTATTGTAGGGAGAATATTTAACCCTCCGATACTGATGCTTTCTAAGTAAGTCAACGAGAGCACAAGGTTTGTAAGAATTGTATTAGAGTAATTTTGATGTCGCATGTCTTTTTTTATAGGTGAATGCTTTGAGGGGTTCAGGTGGCATGGACAACCTCCTGCTGCTGGACAGGGAGAAGTTTAAACCCCTGACCCAGGGAGTGGCTGCTGCCGGGGTGGTGATGGACAATGAGGTCAAGTGGAAAGTGGGCGAGGCCGAGTACGAGTCCCTTATGAGGATGCTGGACAACCTGGTGAGTGAACCCTGAACTGTGCCTTTTACCCATGATGCTCAGGGTTTCCTGTTTCAGGCGCTTCCTCAGGAAGTGTCTGATTAGACAACAATGAAACTGGATATGTTTTGGATAATCTAATGTGAAAATGATTTGCGCAATTGAATCATACCATTTCATCATAGCTGTTGCTGTGCGAACATCTCTCACTAATTACAGAAACTCTTGTAATTACTGTGAGGACCTGTTAAGCTCGAGGATCTGTTTGTGGCTAACTGGCTGTCTGCTGGTCCTGTAACACCCTGACAATTTCTATGCTGTGCTGCAGTTTAAACCCCGCTATTCTAACCACACTACTAATGACCAGCGCCCGACATGTTCTGTGGAAACAGAGGATGTCAGACCGTGTCTGTTTCAGTGAGCTACTCGCTAACAACTGTGGCTGGAGTGGGCTGCAGCTGTGTTCACTCTGTGATCATAGCCCAGCCATCCTCTCAATCATAGCTTCCAGATGGCGAGGCATGCTGTGGGCAGTTAGAGCGGCATGGACCACACAATCACTTAGTGTAAGGACTCTAGTGGACTCAATTTGGAAACAGGATTTGGCATTTTCTCAAAGACCACTGAATACGGTGCTGGGTGTAAATGCTATTACACTCTTTGCAACAGGAGGTCTGTCCTTCCAACCCAGAAGGAGGAGTTCAAGTTCTAGTGAATGAAATGACGTCACAATGGTGCTATCCAAAGCAAAGATGAGCCCCGGCTGTAAAAAAGGCTAACTAATAACACCGGATGGAAAAGATGAGTTGGGTTACAACGGACGGATGAATCAAAAACAGGAGCTGTGTGGATTAGGAGGTTTTCCATAAAAATCTGTCTGTAGTAGCAAATATTAAACTGAGTGTCTCAAGACTTTTGTCTGAGCAAAAATTTATCTGAATGCTACAATTGCTGTATTCTGTATTTTATGTATGAGCCATTCAAGCCAAGATACAAGAGTTTAAGTTTTCTTCACACGCTAAACTTAATTACTAAATTAATACATTGACCTGAAAGTTGGAAATAGGCACCTACTCCTTTTACAAACGATTATCCGGTATATAAATATAAATGGACAACTATGGGCCAGTTAACAAATTGTTGTGATGAAAATTTTAATTTCTTTCAATGGCTTGCTTACATTGCGATGAGCCAAAGCCCAGAGCAGGATCTGTTTTTTTCTGTTGCAAACTTGTCCTACTGCCTATGAGTAAACACCAATTTTCATTTGATTGTAGTGATGCACTGCCAGCTTCAAACTATACTTGGCACATACTGTGAGTTCCCATCAGTAGTTTTCTAGTTGTCTCTCTGGGCCTTTGATGTATTGTTAACAACACACAACACAGTCCTTCAAACCAAAGTTTTATCTTTTTCCCTCTGAAACTGGGCATGTCTGCAAAAATGCTGTTTGTATATACAGCAGTGGTTAAATATTTAAAAGCATTGTGTAAGCGGATCCTGGGTGGCCATGCATCCTTTGAATTTTGTATCTTTTATACTTCATATTTCCTATTTAATTATAAGACGATACTGAGGGACTGGAGTGAAACACTAAAAGCAGTTTCTCCTGTAACTGATAACTGTTCAGTAAGTTTGAATAACGCTCCTTCTCTGTGTGACCTTCTAGGGATACAGAACAGGCTACTCTTACAGAAACCCCATTGTCCGTGAAAAGCCGCGCTCCAAGAATGACGTGGAGATCCCTGCCACCGTGTCTGCTGTGCCACCGGAGGACAGTGAGCTGGGCCTGCGTAGCCCCTTCAAGTTTATGGCGCAGAAACAGCAGAGAGAAAGGACCCGATGGCTCAACTCGCCCAACAGCTACTTGAGGGTCAATGTTCCTGAACAGTCACCCAGCGGGGATGTCAGCCCCAGGACGAAAACCATGGTGCGCTAACTTTCATGTCAAACTGTAAAGGAGAATTGACTAATCCAACCTTCTCTGTTTTGGTCTCAGAAGGAAATTTGGAGCTTAAAAGCTGCTGTTCCTTTATACTAGCCTGCCCTCTTGTGGCAGTTCTGATAAATGCATTTATTTTCTACCCAGGTTCTGCCCTTATGATGAATTTCTATCTTTTTTTTTTCCTCAGTGGATGAAATCTTCACAGCAAGGCAACTGCATTGGTACTCCAATAAAGATTGAGGACCCCAACCAGTTTGTCCCACTCAACACTGATCCCACAGAGGTTTTGGATAAGAGGAACCGGGTCAGTTGAAAACATCATCAGGCTTTTCGCTCAACAAAAAAGACACTGCCTCTATGTTATTGTGATTAGAAATAGTCTTTGAACATTGCATTCTGTATGATGTATGGCATAGAAACTGGTTCTAGATTAGTGTGATTTGAGTCAATAAATTAACCTTAATCTGTCAGTTTATGGTCAATTAATCAGTTGATGGCTTTGCTAAAAAAAAAAAAAAAAAGACTAAAATAGTGAGAAGTGGACATTATAACTTCCCTGAGTCTGAGCTGCTGTTGCCATATCATGTTTTATTTAACCAATATAATGTGTCTAAAACTAAACTCAACTCAACTAAAATGATACTTTTGGATTCATTTGTTCAGATAAAGGAACAGCACAGAGGTGAGCAGATGACACCAGGGCCAAAGTCACAGTTACTAGCGGGCATCGTTGTGGACACCATCCCAGGACCAGTGAGTAAAATAATCATCCGTGTAAAAAAAAAGAAAAAAAAGCCATGTGCACCAGTGCAGACACAGATTATGCCACTGTATCATTTACAGCTTTTTTTTTCAGTTGCCCAAGTACATTTTCACCCCGACAGCTCTTAAAGTATCCGAAAGCAATTGCTGCACCATTTCATACTGAACAGCATAATGTGTCCTACAAAAGGACAAATGCACTCAAAACTCTTAAGTCATCTTCATCGACTACAACACATCCCATTATTCTTGCTCAAAACAAGATTGTAGAGGGCTCCTTGTTTCTGTGAATGTTGTTCCAACATTTCCTCCAGGCAGGAGCCAAGGACTCTTGCTGGACTACAGCCTAGTGACACAGTTTTCTTTTAATGTTGTTGTAATTAGTAAAGCACAATTATTGAATATGTAAATCTACAAAAAGTAAGATAGCACAAAATATAAGCATCAGACTCAAAAATGAAGTATCAGTTTGTGTGAAATATCCCAAATCCTGCTTCTGTTGGAATGATTTTGATCACAGCAGCTAAAGAAACTGGATCAATGAATCAACTGAAGATATCTGTGCTAGAACATTTGAGTTGTGTGAAAACAGCCAGAGGTACACACACTGTTGTGAAAGCAGCTGAGAAAAACTGTTCATGAGATGAATGTATAACCACTCTTCACTGTTATGTCTGAGAAATCACTTCTGTTTACCGCAAAATACACCACATCGAGTAATATCTCTCTGCTCTCTTCTGTGTCAGGCTTTCATCATTGAGGATGAGGAACACACTCGCTCTCTTCCGCCCAACCCGTTTAATGAACTTACTGAGAAAGCGCTGGAGGAATACAAGAACATGGTGGAGAGAAAGCAGCAGGCCCACGAAGGTACTGATTGCTATTCTCGCTACATTTTCTTCAGGGGTCAAACCATTTCTTCACTATTACCAAGCCTTACAGTGCAACCTTTCTCTTTTGAGGCAGAGAAAAACTCTACTTAATTTAATCCTTCTTAGGTTTACATGGGCTCAAATCAGACACCACCCTATGTATATTATGAGCGTATGATGTTTTGAAGTTAATCCTTTGAGGTTTCACAGATTGTGAAAGAAATGGAGATGGGGAGACAAAGGTAATCTCAGAGGCTAACAACGATCTCTGACTACACCAAACAAGGTCAACAGGGGAACAGCGCAGAGCTCATTAAATGCAGATTTCTGGATAACGATTATATCATATTTAACTTGTTCAACTTTTTCACACATGGATGCACACATTAGACAATAATTAATGGAAATACGAGGGGTTGTAATTAAATATTCTCATTATTAATTGTTGGTTCTGATGCTAATATTTCAAGGTCTGCATTCTTACTTTGTGAAGCTTTATATACTCAGCAAGTGTGCTGCAGCAACATGAAAACTCATGTCATTAGCCTATAGTCCAGACAGGGTCTTTGGTTCCTGCCTGGAGGAAATGTTGGAACAACATTCACAGAAATGAGGAGCTTCCTGCAAAAAATGCCATCAGGACAAAAATGTCACTCCGTGGTTTCACTCTTCTCTGAGTTGTGAAATCAGCTCACAAGGATGGAGAGAGATGAGCTGCAAAGACATCAGTCTCGTCAAACTACTCATGTCTTGGTTATGACTGTAGACAAGGAGAAATGTGTGTGTGTGTGTGTGTGGAGGGGGTGGGGGGTGGGGTTTCCTCAGCTGTGATCAGAGTAACACCTTTATTTTTACTGCGACAATAATATGTCAGTTTTGAAACACAGCAGGAAAGAGAGATTAGTAAAATGCAGCAACATTGTAAAACCAGTGTTATCTTTGATTTGATTTGTCATGCTAGCAGCATGAGTCGATTGAGTCTTTGGATGAAAACTCTCAGCCACTATTGGATGACTTGTCAGTGTAAAATTTTGTACAGGCCTCCATGAGTTAAGTCCCCTGACTTGATCTACTCCCCCTTTTTGTCCTGCGCCACCATAAGGTGTCTTGTCAACTATTTGATGGATTCCTGTGAAATTAGATCCAGACATACATATCACTTTCTGGGTGAAGTGTAATCACTTTGGTGATCCATTAAAATAGCACCATCATTAGCTCAAAATGAGCCCAGTACTTTTTTTGTCCGTCCAAATATCTGCAAAAATAATTACATTCTTATCCATCTTGGCCGTACTTTGTGTTTAGTGCCGATTAGATGGAAAACTCAGATGATAAGGAAAATTACCTGTTTCCATTATTTGTTGAGAGTACATTACATTAGAAAGACTGACCTCTCGTGACTTTTAATCCTTTTACAGAAGATGATGATGCCACCGATGCAGATGAGATGACCACATTTGATGGATCTACCATCTCGCTCTCCCTCTCTCCTATAATGACGCCAGCTAAACAAGGTAATTAGTTGTGCAGTAGTGGCTCGTTTGTGTCTGTGTTTTAC
>OMNW01001429.1:29395-45117 GCA_900303245.1 Selene dorsalis | reverse complement strand
GTTTTACATCCCTTTGGTATCATCAGTAAAAAAACAAGAAATGCCTTTATAATATAACTGAAGTTATTATTACAGCCTTGTCTGTGAGATTGCACTTATCCCCAACCCTCATCACTGACTTAGTTTCTACTTTTGACAGACACAATACCCAATGGGAAGGACCACTTGGCAGAGACAGAGGAGGATCTGAGCATTGAGGTATCCAAGCTGAGCGTGAGCACTTCGGAAACGGTAGAAATCTCCATAACAACGAAGGAGAAGACGGGGGATGCTCAGATCCCGGAGAGCCAAACCAAGTCCCCCAAGAAAAAGAAGAAGAAGTTTCGCACGCCATCGTTCTTGAAGAAGAGCAAGAAAAAGAAGGATGAGAAGGAAAAAACAGAAGCTTGAGGAGTCTTTACTGTTTTGTTTGAAAAACATCTGAATTGCCTTGTTAATTTTCAGCTCGATGAAGGGAACTAAAATAAGAGAAATGACTATTATTTAGTCAGAGAGTCTCCCAGGACAGTGTTGTTTTTCACATCCTGCACATCTTCTCTTATTCACAGCTATTATTTCATGTGAGTGCTTTTCCAGGATGTGCCAGCAGAGGGTAATATCTGTGATTTTTTTTTCCCTGTGAGAATTTGTGACTGACCACTCCTAAGGGCCTTAGTGAAATGAAATCAAATGAAAAGTGAATGTGACAGTCCATATCTGTGGTTGTTATTGCCCATATTTTTAATGGGTTTAAAAATAGACATCATAGGACACAAGTTCATAAGTACATCAGATTGGGCCTGTTGCATATTTGTGTTTTCTTTTTGCACAAGTTCATCAAGAACAATTTTGAAATGTAATAATCACACAAGTAGTGAAACCGTGGCGGAACATATTAAGATTATACATTGTTTAGCCGTATAAGAAGTACGATTTGTATTTGAACATATCCATAGTTATACTATCTTGTAATAATATATGTTGGTTTATATTACAGGTATTACAATATAGTGTTTGATAGGTAAATAAATTATCTTATATTCTTAAACTATCTACTTTACATACTAACGCATACTAGACATGCTGTGATTGATAATACAGTAATAATTCATGTTTTTACATTCATGTCAGTGGTATTGTTCCCATGGTTGCTGCTTTATTGTACTTGTGAGAAGGAACTGACTGTGACTAGCAGGAAGAACTCAGCAGTTTGATGATACTTCTGAGTAGCAAAGTTGAACCTTCACAGAACAGACAGGAAGTCACCACTGGGCTGGATGTTGACAGAGAAAGTGCAGAGCCTGAAGCATGAAAAGTCGAATATGATGTGTGTTTTAACTAATTTTGTTCAGACAGTTGATGGCAAAATGCTGTGAAAAGCTTTTCTCTGTAGCCACTGGTAAGAGTTTGAGCTAATGTTTATTAGAGGACCATGTATTTACATCCCAGTCAATAATGTGAATGCTTTGTTTCGACCCAAAGGGAGTGAACTCTTTGCCTTTGTAAATAGTTTTTGTTATGCTAAACCAAATGTTAAACGATGAAATATAGAAATGTGACAGTACAATCTAATAACAATACTTAACACTTCTTTTTATCATGTTTTTATCCACCTTAATTAAGCTCCTTATTAACTGAACACGCACAGTGCATTGTGTTTACAAACTGTATTACTCATGTAATTTGTGTGCCTAGTGCTTGTGTTTCCTCTGTTGTTTACATTACTCTGTGTTGCCTGGGCTTTTCCACTGTTCTTTACATTACAAGTCACCATGTTTCCAAGTCAGTTCTCTAAAATTGCGTTCCACCTGATGTAATAAAAGCTGGGGTATGTTTCTACAACTGTATTATTGCTCTCTTGCTTACTGAAAGGATATTTGATGTTATCGCCTCTTATATTTACTCAAACCAACCTTTAAATATGAACTGGTTTCTGATGTCGTCGGTGTGTTTGCATTTATTTCACAATGCTACGTTTCATTCCAGCGCGGTGTGAAACTCTAGCTGATTAGATCTGTTTCTGACAGACAAAATAACACCTCGAAGATGAAATAAAGCTTTCTAGAAAACTGCCCACAGCCTCCCCTTTCTTTAAACAAGAAAAAGCAGCGTCCCCTAAAACAATGGACCCTGTTCACTGATAATTGACCATGTGAGGCTGTATAATCAGTCTTCAGCCATGTTATGCATGGGCGTTGTCATGGTAATCCACTGTGAGAGGGGGCTGTGGAGACAAAGAGGGGATTTGGTGTCTCCAACAGGTGTTCATGTTGGGGGAGTGACAGGATCAATACCTACACCACCCCCATCCTACATCCTACAAACACCTATCCTGTGAGATGACATTAGGCCAGGAGGATGAGGTCAAAGGTAGGGCATCAGATCATACAGAAATTTAGAACATATATAACAACATTATATTTTGAAGTAAGACTTCCTGGTGGAGATTCAGTTTAAAACAGTTCAGTTTGAAACACTCAAAATTCTTGAGAATAAATTAGTTGCATAATTTGGGAATTACTTTTCTCCAGTCAGGGGAACAATACGAGAACTGTCTTTTTCTTTATCTCAACATCTAATTTGAATTTTTTTCAGTAGTTAGCTAAAAAAATCAACAGGGCCTGCCGGGATCCAAACTTATTATCTGAACAATCCCTTACGATGAATGATGAAGCTTAGCGCTGAGCTCTTCTATGTCCTGACAGCGCTAAGGAGAGGACAAAGCAGGTGACACACGTCTGGCCTGCTGGGGTGTCCTTCTGCTGTGACCTCGGGGCAAAGTGCAGCTATTGTTTTAAAACAACAGGGGACGGCTGCTGCATTATGCTTTATCTGAGACCGCTGTCTTAACAGACCACCAGCATGTTCCACAGCAGCATCAGATGTGTAGATGGATAGATAAATAGATAGGGGGTTAGATCAATGGGTAGATTTTATATCCTCTGCTGTGAGCTACCACCAGATGGGATGTTTGGTGCATTCTTTTAGAAACACACACACCAGCAATGTGTGACTTTGCCTCCTCTGTGACAGCCGAGCCACTGATGTAATCCTCAGGCTTTTCAGATTACTCCAGTTGGGGTCACATTCGACACCAACCTACAGCGGGTCAGCTTTCTACGCTGTCGCTATCAGTGTGCAGTACACACAGTCACAGTCTGTGCACGAGCTTCACAGCACCACTGAGCCTTTTCCTGGCGAAACACTGTCAGTTTCTATCCCCCACGGATCTATCTGTCCATGTCTGACTTTATTTATCTGTCCTTTCTGAGCACAAAAGGTAGCAGTAGATACTGTCTGTGTTTAGCAAAGTCCTAGTTACACAAGCTTTAATTAAATGCAAACTGCTATAAACTCAAAGAAAAGCATCCATATTTAAAAACAGACCTTTATTTGTTCAGATTTCCTAATGCACATTTGCATCTGTTCATGAATGTAGCCCGTTTTTGCCCCTAAAGTATGTGTCTCTGTTTCAGTGTCCAGATCAGGACTGTCTGTGTGTCAGGCCTTGCCAGGCGGCTGAAATAGACTCCATGGGAGGGTGTACTCTCTCACAGGCGTCCGTTACAGGCTTGGCCACATCTGCAGCGGGCCAGCCATCTGCACCCATTGTCTCAGAGGCACAACACAGCCCTGCACGCATGGCTGGCCTCGTAAAGGCAGGCCTTTTCCCCTCTGTCCTCCTTCATCCCTCACAGTGTGTGGGGAAAATGACTTCTTAATCCGTCAAAAGGACAACAGAAGTTGACCATCAAGCTAGAAGCAAATTCAATTTCAAGGTTAGTTTTTTTTCCCCCCCAGTGGGACGATGACTTTAAAGGCTAGTAAAGTACGGTCGCTTTCACTATCATGTAAATTGCGTTGCCCGCTGAAATAAACACCCCTCAAGGGATAGGAGCTGTTCATTCTGACATTAGGCAGAATATTACAAACTTATTACTTTCACGTTATCTCCATGCACCTTTAAGGAAAAAGGAAAAGTACACACCATGAAAACAAACATGAAGACTTCAAGAAACACAGCTGGGGGAAGACAACATGACTAGTAAGACAAATAAGCTCCAACTACCTCTAAAATCATATGAATGTATTGTAGTCATGCCCATCTAAAGACTCTTGAACACTACTAACTTATTATTGCATAGAATAAGAAAATCACCTCAAAGTATCACATCAGACACTCAAATGGAAAGGCAATTTAATTACAGATTATACTAGTGTGATTCTAATATTAGAGCATTACCGCCCAGGAGCCCTTTAATAACACAGAAGCTTCAAGTGATTACATATTTATAACTGAGACCAACCCTGGCAGCTGTCCCTGATATCCAGGTTGCACCATTGATTAGACCTGATGCTGTCTATGTGCTCCAAATGCTTTTTCCACTTTTAAAGTCTATTCACATTCATATTCACCCAGAACTGTGTGCACATGAAAGGCAGCTCTTATTTTTTGTCATTGGTAATTATTCATTTTATGTCAACTGAAATAAAGCAGCATTGTTCCAAAAGAAAGCGGCCGCGATTTCAGAATGTCACTGAACATAAGTGTGTTATTTGTTACTCTCCTGCAGTATTGATAATGAGGATTTATTATGGCACAGTTGACAATGAATGCAATGTGCATGCGTTAGTGGGAGGGATTATCCACCAAGTAGGGCAAGTGGCTGAGGCTAAGGACTGCAATTCCATCCAGCCTGGTTCATTTCAGTCATCCGCTCAGTGCACAGACGGGACAAGGAGTGCAATTTCAGCGCTGCTTCTTTGTCAAAGCCCCCCCAAAAAAATACAAAGCCTCCAGTGAAAATGGTAAAGTACGTGCGACAGCACAGCGAGCTGAAACCCGAGGAGGTCCTGTCGGAGTCCGATGCGTCCATGGACCAGCAGGATTTCGGAGAGATGTCCGACTATTCTTTCAGCGACGTTTTATACTCCAAATGTTCCGCAATGGACCAAATCGGCACTTTTATGAAGAACGTACAAGTGCTGCTCGATGCAGCAAATTACATAGAAAATATCGAGAAGAACAACGGAAGTAAGTAAACACGGGCTGTAGGGGATATTACCATGTAATGCGCCGAGCAGACAACAATAGAGGCGAAGGCGACAAAAGACGCGCAGCGGACAGATGAACTGGCCCGTCAGCAGCCAATGATATTTCACCTGCTACTGAAAAAACTATTGTCTGATCGAACCTAACACTTTCAAATTTCCATCAGTTCATAAGAAGTCAGAAAATTTGACTCATTTTTTAATTCAGGAAGCAAACGCATCGCCAGAAACTGATTTTTGTTGCAACAATAGCCTGCAGCTAAATGATCATCTGCCACTCAACCTGGTCTTCAGCAGACCGTGGGAGAAATAACAGAAAATGCAGCATTTCATGTATGAATTATTTTCAGCAGGGTTATATGTACACATCTATGTTAATACGTGTAGACACTGTGGTTTGAGACTCCAAATGTCTCCTTTAATTTTCCATCTCAGTGTATCGCATCTCCTCTCAGGATGTCTCCCTTTAAATATCATGTCCACACAAAAAATGTCGCATTCACGGACCTATAAGTGCATCTGCAAACTGCGATTTGGATTTCGTTTCCTCTAAACATTTTCAATTCACAGCCCAGCGATCATTTTCAGAGGCAGCAGCTGCTGCTTCCTTGTATGTGTTGTTCACATGGTTTCCACATGGAACAAATTGTAAAGTTTTCATTGGTCGGGAAACATGTTCCCAGCGCGAGAGTCACTGCAAACAGCCAATCACGCGCGGGCTCATGCTAAACGTAGTATGTTACTGGGAAGGAGGGTTCATGGGAATTGTAGGCTTTTTTTTTTAAAGCAACAAAAAGAATCCAGTAGAATAGAAAGGAGTTTTAATAAAATATTCTCACTGATGACCTACTTTCCTGTGGGTATACTGTGGGCTGTACAAAATGTACAAGTACAAAATGGCTGACTCACATAAGATACACAATTATATATTAAATGTTAATTATAGTGTATTGATGGGCTTTTCATATTTTCCAGTTACTATCTGTGTAACATCATATCAAATTTTAACATGTAATGAACAATTTGGGGCAAATAAGGTCAAATCTGTCACTGTAAATCCAGTCCTACAGGAAGCTTTTTGCATGTAGCACATTTCTAAAAACTGTTCTATTTATATTCATATATACATGTAATCCTCTTGATCCTTTTCATCATCAGAATGCGAGCATGGGTACGCTTCAACATACCCTGCAAGCCAGACTGCACATCAACAGAAACAACGTAAATTCAAAAACAGGAAACTGGACAATATTCACAATAGGTAGGTAAATTATCCCATCCCATATGTGCTCTGTGATAATGGTCATTAATAAAATTCAATAAAAGTGTATGTTTGCATTAAGTTTCATTTTCTATACTTGGTTAACAGTTGTTAACTGTTGTTTATATCTACAATTTCAACAGGTCGGCACACAATGAGCTGGAAAAGAATAGGTGAGTAAAACGTGACTGAGCAGGTGCATGTTTATGATATAAGTGATGATGGAGAAAGGTAGCTCTGATGTCAAGGACAAGAAAAAGGAACAAGTTGATGAGAATGAAATGTAGCAAGGGAAGTCATCACAGAGTTCTACTTCTGTTAACCTTCAATCACCTTTTGTTACGTGTTACAAGTTCACAATGCGGATGTGAAAAGTCAAATTACAGCAGAAGGACAGAATCCCCGCTGTCTTTAAACTACCGCACACACAGTTTATCTCAAGCACCAGCAGTCTCAAAATGGAGCTCCCAGCTGATGAACCAAAAGCTTCCTCCATTCTGCCATGTTTGCATATTTTGGTGCTATGCTAAATATGTTGACCATAATGTGTCCCAACGAGATCTGCTGTAGCTCCATAAATGAGCTTATCAGCACAGGACTTCAAAAAGGGCTTCTTTTTTTTTTTTATCAACAATTTGGAAATTCTCCTCCTGTGTACGATAGCAGTGGGCATTTTGCAAGGCAAATAAAAGGGAGGTGTAATGCAGCCTCAGTTGCAGCACTGTTCCTGGAGGACATGCAGACAATTTCCCCAGTCAGCAAACGGGAACCGTCTGTTTCCAGACAACAGGGCTCCTTCCTGAGAGATTCTCAGCTGCAAACCTAACAGCAGCTTGCTTCTATAGCTGCAGGATGTGGCAGCCTCTGCTTTGAGGGAGAAACGAATGTCACGACACATTCAGCCTAAAATTATATGTCCAGCCATGTGTGGGAGAATTTTAGTCTAAGTGATGAGAGAAAGAGCATCTTCCTCGAGGAAAGCTTCACTCGTACCGTGTACGTTTTTTTTTATTACAAAATGGTGGTCAGTGCAGGGGGGGAAGAGATGACATCACAACTTGACCTACATTTTACTCTATTATTTGAAAGGATAGCGAGTGTCCTTTGCAGTTTCTGCATTCATTTAGATCATAGGCCCAGAGGCCTTGGTGGATCAGAAACACAGCATCGGGCTGACCTCAGCAGCTTTTAAATCTGGGGCCAGGCAGATCCATATGTAATTTCAAAGGAGTCAGATGGCGTGGCTGACTAGCAGTATGGATAAACAAATAAATCAAGTCACTCAATATTTTGGCTGTGACATTGCTGTTCACAGATGGGTTGATTGTGTCATAATTACAGTGATCCGGACCAATCAAATAGCTGTTTGCTGTAACTATTACAATTCTAATCAAACTGGATTAGGAGGAAATATCATAATTGGACTAATCAGAGGACTAGAATACAGGAGTATGGAAATTCGTTTTCAGCTTTGTCATACATATTTACTCTTCTTGATTGTCTCTCCTCCCCCAGACGAGCACATCTCCGCCTGTGTTTGGAGAGGCTCAAGTCCCTCATCCCTCTGGGACCAGACTGCAGTCGGCACACCACGCTGGGACTGCTCAACAAGGCCAAAGCACATATCAAGGTGTGGTACTTCAAGGAAACCTCTGTAACAATGAGAGTGCTAACAAAAGCAAATGTGTGCCTATCACACACAGATACTTAGAATTAAGAGTTTTGTGGCTGTTCCTTTGAGTAAAAAACAAACAAACAAACAAAAAAAAACAGTTGATGTTGATGTCGTGTCGACAGCAGATATGGATCTGCAGTACAACAGAGGATGACTTTGATATACACGGGAGGGTCCTTTTCGTTCCAGTGTGAAACCCAATGTGAATCCATACTAATGGTAAACAAAAGCCCCACCAGTCAATAGCTTGATCCTGTTCTCTATTTTAGAACAAAAATTGCATTTAGTCCCCCTGCTGTAACTCACAGTAACAAACAGCGTCTGGTTTTCCGTACTTTAAAGATGCTTTAGTGTCCCTCAAGTGTGATCTCACAGCAGCTCCTCCCTCTACATGGAAAGCTCAATATCTTGTCTGAAATCCATCTGAACCCTGCAATCCTTTGTTATTTCAACATGTGGTGCCACATGAAAAGGTAGAACTTCTCCTGTTTGTTTTGTAATCATACTTGACTCAGGGAAGTATGGATTTTCTACCTCATATTTGAACTTTTTTTGGTTTGACTACATGATTAAGGACACACAAATAAGGCCAGTTTGGTGCCAAATTGTTATCCAGTTGCCTCACACTAAAAGTGGTTAAATAAGACACGACCATGTACAGAAATAAAGACGGTGGGGGTTTTCCCTGACACTTCTAAACAGTCGATTTTCTCTGAATCATTAAATGAACTGAACCTTCGAGCACTTTGGCCTCGGCATTAGGACATTCTGGTTGCTGCTTGGTTATTTCAGTTTTTCTCTTCCTTTGAACAAATCTGGGCTGTCCTTCGCAGGATTTTGAACCCTTGGCAAGTCTTTGATTAGGTCTCGTGTCTTTCACTCTACAGGATAATGTGAAAATTGTGCACTGACTATTGGTCTTGAGGGCACCAGATCTGTCCTAATTGTTAGAGCTGCCTGTCTGAATGGACTGTTGAGTGTCTGAACTACATGAGGTAAAGGATTGCTCAAATGATTCAGCAGTGCCAAACCACCCAACATTCAACACGGTGGCTCCCCCGGTGGCTACAATCTAAGCCAGAGTTTTTTTGTTTTTTTTAAATATTCACCTTTCTCGGCCCCTGTCTGTGCAGACTCCTGCAGTGGGGAGCAGCTGAGGGATGACTGAGGGCTGCAATATGAAAGCAGTCCTGGCAGCAATCTGTGGGAGTGTAATCACAGCAGGGGGTAATGGATAAACACCTATGATGTCAACTGTTGACTTTGGACCTGCCTGTTTGAAGTCCAGGAAATGTGGCTTCTGAATGCTGCTGTGTTGTATTTTTAGAACCAGAGGCTGTGTAGTACAGTGTAAAAGGGTGAAGCAGGTGCAGCCAGCATGAAGCTCATGGCTGCAGGAAGTAAAAAAAAAAAAGAAGAAAAACAACACCCTTGCCTGTATTGTGCTACAGGAAAAGCACTGGAGTGCTATTCTTACTTGTACCAAACTCCATACAGAACACATTCATTTTATTGCTATTTTACTAATGGGAATTACACAAATATCTTCTAACATTAATCAGGGATAGAAGCACTTCGTTCCAAAAAAATCTAAGCTTTTAGAATTTATTCTTTCATACAAACATGGTATGGTGGTATAAGAGGATAACAGTTGAAATGTTTACAAAAAGGCTATTGCTATGCAAGCAAATATGTTTTGGTGTTGTTGTCTGGCTCAACGTGTCATTTATGCCAGATCAAGCAAACAAACATCAGTCTCAGGGAAATATTTACACATGGGAGACTGAGGAAGTGAAGCATAGCAATCATAATCATAATAAAAATAACAATGCATTTTATTTAACTGGCACATTTCTGAGCACTAATGACATTATCTAAGTCTTCAGCTGGCTCGCACAGGAGGGTGTGCGAGCCAGGAGGACTAAGTCTGCCACTATAGTCTGCCACTGTGACACAATCAGATGTGTTGATTGGCATTAAGAGATTAGATCCTACCTTCATTTATGATTATGGGGTTTCATAGTGCATCTTCAGGACTTTGGTCATTTGAGAGAGTGACCTAATACACTTTTAGTGTGCAGTTTGTGTACGTTGAACTGTACAGGCTTTGGCTCAAAACTACAGCTGTGCTGAATAACCAGATAAGTTCACCATCCTGTCATGCATATACTTTGCAGATAATCACGAGTAGTACCTAGATGATGTACCCAATGATGAAATTGACTGTTGTTTGCCTTTTTTCAGAAACTTGAAGAGGTGGACCGGAGGAGTCAGCACCAACTGGAGACCTTAGAGAGAGAGCAGAGGCACCTTCAGAGGCAGCTAGCCCAGCTGCAGACTTATGGAGAGAGGGAGAGGGTCCGCACAGACAGCCTGGGCTCACGGATGGACTCTGACCGCTCAGAGTCTGACAGAGGTTAGTTTCCAAATTAATGTTTCCATCCAAGGGCAAACGTAACATTATCAGTGTTTGTACTTGCAAGTCATTTGAATCTATTTGTTTAAAACCTCTAACTTTGTACAGTTAGATGAGCAATATTTCAAATATTGAAGACTTGTATGATTGAGAAAAATGAATCTGAAATCATTTTGGTGTTTTGTTTTCCATTTCAACAGAGGAAATTGAAGTCGATGTGGAAAGCACTGAGTTCTCCCATGGAGAGATGGACAGTGTAAGCACCAGTGGTGCAAGTGACCTGGATGATCACAGCAGCCGGCAGAGCTTAGCCAGTGATGAGGGATACTCCACATGCAGTCTAAAACTGGCCTTCTCTGCTTGAAGCACCAGCCTATACATTCACTACAGCTGCAGTCTTACATGGCTTTCACCTCTCCAGGTACCAGCCTACAGCTCCATTCACCTTTGAAATTTAGGTTACCTGTCTTAAGAAGAACCAGCCTCGGTCCCACCTTTACCTGACAAACGAAACATCTCTACCTGAGAACCAGCCTTAAGTTCAACGCAGTCTAAAAGGTTAAAATGGTCTCCTTCCAGAATTCAAGAGGTTCCTCTACATCAACCTAAATCATTTTATACATCAGCCTCAAATTAACATCTCATCATCTCAATATAGAGTTTCCTCATTTTCAAAGTTGACTAAACCAATCAACTGAATCTCCCTTTACCTGTAGCCAGCTTGAACCATCCATACCTGCACTCAATACTGATCCCATAGAGGACCCACGAAGGGGAAACTCTACATTTAGTCAAGTTGATCTTCTGAAACCAGCAAAAATACTGACACACAAACACACACACACACAGAGACAAAAAAAAAAAAAAAAAAAAAAAAAAACAGTACCAGCTAGAAGCTCACCATTGGGAACGTTTGCTCCATTTGCCTTGTAAAAACATTGCCCTTTTTCTTTGGATACTTTATCTAGAAGGCACTTCTTGTCAGTGAACAAGCCAGTGACAAGGGCTACAATGTCTGCATTCCAAAATGTTTATTACACTTCTATAACCTCTGCTTTAGGACCCACAACCGTCATTGATCCATGTGGTGTCCCTACTCTTGACTGAAGCGCAGTCATATCCAAACAGGTGGTGTGTAGTCCACCGATGTTATTCTAATTTATTTTGCATACGATCATAGTATTTATTTTTGGTATATTTAATTGTACTGTAGCTAGGTCTCGGCCATGCTTGAATGGAAAAAAAAAAACAAAAAAACAAAAGAAAAAAAAACTGCTCTTAATTTCTTTTGCCCTTTTATTATGTTTACAAATGACTTGATGTTATTAATCCCCACTGAAACATATGCAGTGCTACAGGTTTAGTGCATTACTCAGTGGCGTTTTGCTGAAAGAAGGAACCATCTCTTTCACACTGTGCGCATATTCCATTTCATTTTATCTAGACAGTAATAAGCTATCCCGCACTTGTCCAAGCACAAGGCTCAAGCAATAACACGTCTAGTTTTTACCATATCTTTAACGTTGGCTGTCGTAATGACACACTTCTGTCCGTCCAACACCAAATTACGGTTTGCTAGTTCTCCACTTGCTCCAGTAGTGGTATCGGTTATTAATAATCAGCAGTAAAAATGATTGTAATTGATTTAAAAAAAAAAAAAGCTATGGTGCATGTGTATTGAATGTAGCCTTTCTAATCATGTTGTAATGTGCTTTGGATTGAAGTCTTTTACAAATGTCTGTAGCATGACCAACATAAACACTACAGAGTACTAATTTTGGTTTATACTTAAATGTTTAATACGGTATCTTTTTTTGTACTGTAGCAGAAAATGTACAAGTCCATGAAATCTGGAGACTTCCCACTAATAATTCAATGTATATTTGACAGAGAATTGCACTGCTGACCTGTTCAAATCCATGAAACCAAATAAGATAATATGACCATCACCATTTCAATATGACCATGTATCTGCATTTTTATGGTCCAAGTCCTAAGTAGATCACCACCAAATTGTGTCTTAACATGGGTACAACTCTTGCACAAAAGTTCCTTGTTACAGGTCTTTTCTCCCCACAACCTGTTTGGGAAACTATAAAATGCACTATGAAAAAGACTTTTGTTAAGGAAGTATGTTGAAGCACACCCCAGAATGTTTTCTCTTTCCTGTGCTTAATCAGCCATCCAAGGTGACTTTTTTGCAAAACATGTGCTGCTGGTCCCCTGCTAAGTACTTTGTTACAGCTCCTGACAACTGTCCCTGGAATCTTAATAAACCTCTTCTACCCACACATTACCAATATTGTCTTTTTTGGTGAGCCTACAATTCACATTTAGATAATTACTTTGGGTTTCATTGTAATTGGCATCGTAATAATTTCCCAGCATTCATTTTGTTCAGAGAAAACACAGTTACAAGTAAATCTGCAGTTAACATAATCCATGAAACATCTCAAACAAAAAAACTCAAAGAACTTCAATGGAAAAATGGGTTGTATTTAAAGTTGCAGCGTGCTGCTCACAACATGGATTTATTAATAAATGATACAAGTCTTTACTGCCACCTACAGGACCCGACAGAACCACAATGAAAAGGTCATGTAAAAACAGCCCAGATGCAGTGGGAGGCAATTCTTAAAAAAACTGAAAATGTAACCTTGTTTATTTCACTGTTATATATACAGAAATTAAAATGTAAATTCAGCCTTCTCAAATCAATGCCATTAATAATGACACATCAAGAACTGGTCGGTATTGAAAATCCAGCCTTAAATGTACACACTAATTCTACAGGTGTATAATTTATACACATTTTATCAAGTGTTTGGCCTTGGTGGAAGCTGAACACAAACAGCAAACTTTTCGGTTTTTCTAAAACACAACTTCCTGTTCTTGCATCACAAGTGACCTTGTTCAAGTGCAGGAAAAAATGTTTTTGTTGTACCTACATAATATAAAGGAAAACTACATCAATATCTCAAACAATGGTGTGCAAGCAATTTCTTTCAAAGCCTTCTTTACTCGAGAAACTTAAATCATATATAAACACAATGGAAAGCACTGATATAGCTAGTATATACAGTGGATTTTTATGTACAGAATATATGAGGTCATTGGGGCATTAAATGTCTGACATTATATTTTGATGTGTCATGGTACTGGGTCATAGGCTTGTCTGCAATACCACATGTTCCCACTCCAACCTTTCCATTTACACTTTCTGGAGATGCAAATATGCTCCTTTTCACCTGCAAAAAATTACAGAATCCATTAATAACTCTTCAAATATTTAGGTTACATGATTAATAGTTTCACTACTGAAGCACTACTGTGGAATATACTATATCAAGCCAGAAATTAGGCGTCTACGGAGAATGAACATTTGCCTACTCTCAAATTCAGGCCTATAAAAAAAGAAAACTTACCTGTCCTTTCTTGTTCTTTGAGTAGGCTTTGTTGTTGAACTGTTGCCACTTTGACTTTTGTTCCTCCCTCTCTTGCTCCAGCTCCTTCATCCTCTGTACTTTCTTCTGGGCTTTCTTCTTCTTATACTCTCTCTGCTCTGCTATTTGCTCTTTCCTACAAGGAAGAGAAACATCTGCCCTGAACAATCCTATTCGTGATGTACAACACCAGTCTGAAATCCACTAAATCTGTTGAGGAAGCTAATTAAATCAATGCAAACAAAGATGTTTTAATTATTAGTGCTGCACTGCCAAATTAGCAACTTTTAGCATCAGAAACTGGTTTTCTGATTAGTTTAATATCATTTTGATAGTGTAAGAATTGCCACTGTTTCCCTGCTCAAATATCAAACCAATCCAAAATCAGCAAATAATGGATGATCCTTAATTAAATCAACCAAGGATGGTGTTGATGAAGAGAGTAACTCCAAATCATCTTTTGTGTAATTACACTGAAATGACAAGGCCCAGTTGAGTTTTACCAAGGTACTACTCTAATTATTGCTGTGTATTTCCTAGAATTGGACCAAGGTCTATATGAGAAAAAATAAGGTTAAATAAATAAACTGTCCAATTGATAGGAAAGGGATACAGTGTGTGGATCCTTATTTAGCTACTACTTTTCCAGAGTGTTGTGTTTACCATGAGTGCATACCAGGCTACCCATTACTACCAATGAAAATATTATCAAGGAGTAGTAGATTAAATGAGTGTGAATTTTTTGTTCATACTTTGATTTGGGCTTCACACCATCGTCATCAGTGCGTCTCCCTTCCTCTGCTGCTTTGAGGTTCTGCAGAGGGATCACTTCAGCATTCCCGTATCCAGTGAAGGTAACTGCTGCAGTGCCGTTCTCTCGGTCTATCTCCTCAATCTCGGCTTCATACACCCTGCAAAAAAGTCACGTCTGTAAGCAGGTGAGTATGAGCCAAAGACTCAAGCTCTACTTAAGAATCAAAGTTTAGCATTAATATATATAAATAAATAGATGTGTCTCATACATGACCATTAGATGTTGCCCAAGCATTTTCTCTGTATATCCCTTGCCCTAAAGTTTAAGCATGCATGAAAATTAGTAAAATTACAGTTCTGCGCATGTTCACTCATTTCAGGTAAATGTATTTAGAGATGATATGCTCCATGTTCAAAGTCAAACAAACCAGCGCATCCTGGTTGCACAGTTAGCCAGAGATGCACATTTACGTGTTGAGATTTGATATCTCAGATGCCTAAGATAAGCTATTAACATGGACGAACAGAACTTACTCCATAAAAACCACTACAAACATTCTACAATTGTATGCATGCAGCTGCATGTAATGCTGTCATGAGAAGAGACACGTGACACTCACTGTCCGTCCTGACTCCATGCAGCCATACACCTGTCCCCCACTTTCCAACCATGTTTAAAGGGAACTGTGTCTGAGCCATTTGTAGTTGAAGTACCCTCAGTGGGCTGTGAGGTTAGGAGGTCTTTTGTCAAGTCAATGACTTCCTGCAGAAAAAAGAGACAATGGAAAAAAAGAGAAATCATTCTTCTGTGAATGCTTAGTTACTTTTAACTTGGTGGTTTCTTAAACTGAAATAATAGGTCTTGCCTTGTTTCCATATGAATTTTAGCAATGAGAATTATAGGTCCAATATACGGCCGCAAGTAATAACTTACACTTCTTTGCTTTATTTGACTTATATTTGTTGTTCAATGGTCATGTTATCCTTTTATTTTTTCTATTTTGTGTAATATATTCCATCACACTATATTTTTATAACATTTATTTGAGGAGTTCTTGTATAAATAAAGCTTTACTGTAATATTAGTTTCCTTTTAATTTAATTAGCCTGCCAATTATATTTTATATTATATTAAGTAAAAAT
>OMNW01001429.1:6073-19390 GCA_900303245.1 Selene dorsalis | reverse complement strand
TTTTACAGTGTTCAACCCATTTGAGCTCTTCTGGCCTCCAATGGGGTAATGAAGGAAGCTTCTGGGAAAGAACATGACGGCTTTCCTTGATGGCACCGACAGACTGACTGCACATCATGTGGGTATGTCTATAACTAGAAGTCCACTTTAAAAATACAGGCCTCCACCAAGGTCATAGACTTCAAAGGAGAAAAAAACAAATTCATAAGGTTTACATCAGGTACATTGTGAGCAGAGGGGATTTTGTACAACTGACTAAATTAATTAGATTTTTTTTTATACCATTTGGGTTTTACTTAATTAAATCCTTCTTGGTTGAGCTGATTTAAAGGAGGATGTGAATTTCTTCTTCCTGAAAGGCCTCTGGTAGCTCTGATAATGGTAGATTATCTATGGTGATCAGTGACACACTCCCAGATGCTAATTTCTGGTTTAATTTAATGGGCTCAAAAGAGGAGAGGGGACTTCCTTCCTTAGGACTTTACATTTTTCATATCTTAATCTTACTTTAAATTATTGTTTTGGATAAATGCAGTTTCCTTATATATAAATGTATTTGAGATGTTTTGGCAGTTTGTTTCTGTTTTCTCTGATCCTTGAGTATAATGTTGTGCACAGTGCCTACCGCTTAATAAGTTGTAAACTCATTGGTGTTTGTGAAGCCAGCTGGTTGGTGTTTTTGTGAGTTTAAAAATACGGCTAAATAAGTGTTTCATTGTTTTCAAGTGTTTTTGTCATTTAATAACTGTATGTGTAATCATATTATTTGCTGAATTCTAAATTAAGCTTTTGGTCATACAAGGCCATTATCTGGCAAAGATCTCAATATGGATAATGGAGCTGTGACAATGCAGTCATGGTGGTGCATATACCACAAGCATTTTTGAAATGAGAGCTAGGATGTGGCATGGAACACAACATTCATAACACTTACCAAAATTACTGCCAATATTGCTTCCATTATAAATTCTGGCAGCACAACATGGAAATCTAAACAAGTTACACACACTTTATTTGAGATCTTATCTGTGATAAATTTTTTATTGTTTACATTGTTTCATTAATGTTTATTTAACTGCTGTTGGAAACTAGGTGTGTGCATTATTGATGGAATCAATATCAGTGACATTTTAACATATTAAATTTTTAGTTGCTGCATTGAATGTGGCTGAACAACAAACCTTCAAGAGGCATGGTTATTAGAATATACAAGTATTGTTTTTAAGTTATGGAAAAACATGTAATTTAATATTTCTATTGGCTGACATCTAGCGGTTCTAGTTACACATAGTATGGCTCTGACTGGAATATATTGAAATTTTGGAGTGATTATTGCCCCTCACAATAAGATATTGCTTTATTAGTCCCACACTGGGGAAATGTTCAATTATTTGTTAATGTCTGCTCTGAATTATCAGCCTGTCTGGCTTACACTTGAATTCTCAGGTATTCCTATGTGAAGTGTGACATAAGGCATATTTTCTCCTTTGCTTGTGGGGCAGAATTTAAAATGAAACTCTACTTGTAACTTAAGCAGCATCTATCTCCGTCATATTTCCTGTGTAATTCTTAATCCTGCCATCAGTTCAGAAAAATAGAGAAAACATATTTTGTTTACAGTGACTACACCGTAAACAGTAACTTATTACTCAAAACAGCTTACAGAAAATGAAAGTGCTTAATTGCAAAACAAAACCCCAATGCAGCTCCAAAGGGGATTTAATTAATATTGCTTGTTGTTTGCACAAGCTTGTGTTTTTGGTAAGGAGGGAAACTGCTGATTTTTTTTTGTTTTTACTGGTTATACCCAAGTAATTTATCTCTGTTTTGAAATGATATTGGAAGCTCCATATATTGTGTGTGTAAACCATGGTCTGCCAGGAAGGAGAACACACCCTAGAATTATTACCCCCCCTTCAATTGTAGAAATAATTTAATTTCATAAGAATAATGAGTCACACTAATCTCCATGGTAGAAAAAATAATTAAATTTGCCAGCCTCAAATTTGGAGTCGCCTCTTCAAGAAGTCAAGGACAAAAAATACAACGTGTCTTGCATTTTTGAAATATAGTACATTTTTAGTCAGTTGTATTTAAAAGGGATGTTGTTTATCATGATCAGTGTCCTTCATTGTTTTTAAGATCAAGATGAAAGAGAATTTTAAACCAGACAGCACAAAGTTAATTGTAGGGATGGGAAGTAATACTGATCAATGCAGGACAGTGGCATGGACAGTGCACAGTGATTTCAAATACCACATGTTGACCACAGAACGTGAATTAAATATCTTATGAAGTCACATAAAAGTCCAAATAATTGCACAATGTGCTGTTTTTTAGTCAAGTGAAAACTGAGATGTGTGGCCTCTGACATGGTGTATTTGTACTCCTCAACCTACTGAAGTATCCCCGAGAGAGTGGGGTGTGGGGTGAGCTGTGACTGCCACCTGCAGACAGGCGTGTGGAACAGCTTTAAAAAAGGTATAACCAAGTAAGCCGACATGATCAAAATGTCTTCATTGGGTGTTAACATTATGTTTAAACAGCGCCAATTTGGGACTTGTGTTTATTTGGGTTGTTAAGGAAGCGTGTGTGCGCGCGCGCTTTCGAGTGGCTGACACGCGCTCAGTCAGCCTTGCTGTGCGTGCCCTCTGAGCCAATCGCGTTGTAGATAAACAGAGTGTTGCGTCATTGTTATTGTGGTAGCTGGATTTCCAGCTGCTTATAGAGATTTCGCCACCATTTCGCCCAGATTTCGGCCTCTGAAGCTGCGCAGACGTGTGGAGCCGCAAGTTTCCGACAGCACGATGTCGCTTCAAAAAGATATTTCGTCTGACGAGAGTCTGCAAGGTAGAGTATAAACGTTAAAACAAGCTAGTAACTCACCTGTGTTGATGCTAGTTGCTAGCCGATCATTAAAAAACTACAAGGTGACTAACCTCGTAGTTTACACTAGTTCCGTGAAAAGCCTGAGCTAATTTAGCAAACCAGTAAGCTTAATCTTACATTTTTGATCCCTCCACCGTACGTATAGAGACCATAATAAGACAACAGCCCATTGTCCTAGTTTTAATGTTTGTTTGTAATGCTGCAAAATTAGCTTTGCTCGAGGCAAGAACAGTCCTTCCATGTTTGTTGTTCTTCTGCACCAGGCTGCTCCTAGGATATGTAGGCCAGTGATGTAACACTAAATGCCCAACAGGTTTCACATGTAACAACTACTGTATTTGATTTCAGGTTCCTGGGTTGAGCTGCATTTCAGTACTAATGGCTCTCAAACCACTAGTCATCACGGAAGCCAGGAACAAATCCCCACGTCCAGTCAGGAGTGTGACATGGAGAAAATGCTTCTAGATGCCCAGAATGAGTCGGGCAGAAACAGCTCCAGAGGAAGCTCTCAATGCAACAGGTTTGTAGGGAGAGGGGAAATGGTTTATTTCTCCCATACGCATTGTGTAATACGGAAGTGTTGCCTAACGCCTGTGTGTTGTTGTTGTCCTCTTCACATTAGCCCACTCAGAGCACAGACCCCCCTTCTTCTATGGAGAGGCTCAGAGGGAAACAGCTCACAGGTATGCATGTGGAACCTCTGACCTATACTGACACCTTATAATCCAGTCTAATGAAGTGTTGTTTAATGAAATTGCTCATTTGACATTTAATAGCATAATGTTGCTTTGAAATATCTGTAATAACCATGTTGGTGGTTGATGTGTTTTTCAGTCAGATGAAGACTTCCAGGAAACACGGCAGGAAGTGGAGAATCTGATGAAAAAAAATGCTGACTGGATCTGGGACTGGTCTAGTCGTCCTGAGAACAATCCACCAAAGTATGTTACCAACACTAATTTAGTAACTCTGAAGTATCTGATATGGATAACGGAGTGTTTGTTTTATATAGTTCCATAATATGAACAGAAGTGTGTTACTGTGATCACTAGTAGTACAGAATGGGGTTGTGATTACAAGGATGGTAGTGAGAACTGTTAAACCCTACGGTGGTAATCATGTGCACATAGGAGCCAAAGTATATTTGTTTTATGCCATGATTTATTATGTAATTCATTGAATTCATTCATCAATTCATTGACTTTAAAATTATGTCTGTGTTAACACAGGTGTCAGTGTGACATTAAACTGGCACTCATTTAATTTAATGTATTCAAAACTATGAAAAATTAATGTGCTCCTCTGTAGGGAGTTCCTGCTGAAGTACCCTAAGCGCTCGACCTCTCTCAGCATCAGGAACACCAGTGTCATGAAGAAGGGAGGCATTCTCTCTGCTGACTTTCTGAAGCTTTTCCTTCCCTCATTAATCATCTCTCACATACTTGCTGTTGGCCTAGGGTAAGCAACATCATTTAATTGCTAACTCTGCCAATATTACAGCAGCTGAAATAATTTAATAGGAACTTCTAGAGGCAATTACAGAACAATCCTCTTAAAACTATATGAAGGCTCAATTTTTCACTACATATTAAATGTACATGTGAAAACATGAACCAGTTTTCCTACTGTTTACAAACATCGCTGTGGCAAAAACACCTTTCAGTCGCACTAACATGATGCAAACACCTTTAATTGCACCTACATAACATGAATAATTTAGTGGTGGTCTTGTATTTGTCTATTTTTAAAGGTGTGTTAATGAATGTTATAGCGAAAGATTCCAGCCTTGTGTTTTGCATTTCAGTAATGGAACATTTTTTACACTTGTTATGTAAATAGAGAAGAAATGAAAAACAGCTGAACATAAACATGATATATATGTCATCCCATGATTGGAACAACACCATGTCTTATTATCTCAGTTAGGTTACTTTATAAAAAACTGTATTGCATATTTTTTTCTCGTGCAAAAGTATTATGATGAAAGGAAGTATTAAGTCCCTACTTCAGGGAATTTT
Organism: Selene dorsalis; assembly: GCA_900303245.1. Classification (NCBI taxonomy): domain Eukaryota; kingdom Metazoa; phylum Chordata; class Actinopteri; order Carangiformes; family Carangidae; genus Selene; species Selene dorsalis. The sequence continues at coordinate 14,483 of OMNW01001429.1, read as the reverse complement.
TGGTAAAAACATATTTTGCTTGCAGTATCTAATTTCACATTTGTCTCTTTTCTTTTAGGATATACATTGGGAAGCGTATAACTTCCCACAACACCTACTGAGTAAAATAATTGTGTGGTGCAACACCTTGTCACCTTAATGTGACCATCTTGGCATGCCTTAAAATGGGACCGTTCGAAGATAAAGGGAGATGTGGCTATGTGACATGGTCTAGTTTAATTGAAAGACTCATGTTGTCCACAACAGCATGGAGACTGAAGGGTCTTTTACTGCTGTTTTCATGGTGTCCACCCCTGAACCAGAGCATTGACCAATCCCCTGCTTCTTGCTGTAGTCCCTATACTAGCCTGGAGATGACTGTTTTGCTGCTTCCTGCACCTAAATCTCCATGATAGGGAACTGATATATACTGTCCATCATTTCCCTTTTCTTTTTGCAGTTATAATTCACTTGAGATTGTAAATGACATACTGTCAAATTATTTTTGAAAATTCAGCAGTGAATACATTTTGATTTTTTTTCTGTTTTTTTCTTGTCCAAGGGATCAGTATCTTAGTGTTTAAGAGACATCATTCACCACTGATTGTTCAATTTGTGCAACTGTATAAAAGCATTTGTTAGCTTATTAATGTGGTCCATTTTTGTTCCATCTTTCCACAAAAAGCCAGAAACACGTGTGGCCCTGTAGAATTTATGCTGAAGTTAAGAGGTAGGTAGCTGTTTTTTCAAAAGAGAGGACCACATGCAGATGAACACAATTAAAATTTTATTGAACTTTGGTCAAAATAATAAACAAGTGAATACATTGCCACCATGTTAGGAATCAATGGACAAAGACAATGCATTATTATGTGTTTGTTTTAATGTCATCAGTATATGTTTTGTGTAGTCAACTTTCATTTCTGCATTCACAACTACGGAGATAAGATCCACATTTGCAATACGCGGTTCAAATTTGGGTGACATCCCTAATAAATGAATAAGGGCACATGTATGAGGCCTGTCTGACTTTTATTTACTTATTACATGACTCGGAGGCACTCTATCACATAAACTGTATGGTGTGCAATTTTCTTCCTTTGTGTTTTCATAGACAGCCACATATAGCAGCAGTATATGAGGACATAACTCTATAAAATAGGATTTACAAATAATGCACATGAGGTTTGTAAAACGTTTGGGGACATATAACTTGTAGCTGTCACTGATAGAAGTAGGTATTAAGGCTGCAGATTCCCTTTGTCCTGGGCCCCATCTTGTGCCATGTAGTTTCCAGCCTGCATCCTAAAACATGGTCAAAAACTAAAAATTAATCTCTTGACACAAACACATTATCGGTTGTCTCCAACAGTGGTTCTGAAACTGGTAGCCCCAAATAGTATTTCCATGACAGGTTTGCTTGAGATCTGCTCAAAAAGACAGTGGTGTGACTGAACATTTTTCCACCTCTCTACAACATAAAAACATGCAAAGCAATAAACATGTTTTAATACATACTTCTAAATTTAAAAACACATCTGTAGTTTTAGTTTCTTTTATTATGTGGATGACAAGGTGTACTTGAGTAGATACAGTCAGTGAAATTATGTCACCGTATTGACTGGGGTAAAGTAAGAGGAGGGAGGGAGAGAAAAGAAACAAGTCCACTTTCCAAATTCATGGCCTCTTCCACCAGCAGTTTGGCCTGAATACATGGCCAATGGGGGAATGTTACAGTTAGGCTTATTGGCCATTAATCCGTGCTTCAGAGGGCCCAAAATCTTTGAAATGATGTTACAACTTTGACAAGACGTCATTTTAAGGGCTTCCAAGAGTTCTGTTGTTAAATCATGAAATGAAGGCTTAAAATGTCAACACAAACACCAACGTTCAAGAGTTTGACCTCTAGGGAGTGCCATTCCGTCAATTAGACCCAAATTGGGCTTTCTGGGTCAGGGGGGCATGTTGATTGCCCTGGTGCCAAAGGCAAAATCAACCTAAGCTCAGACTCAAAATAAAACAGGCCTATGGATCAACCTCCTGTGGCAAAAAAAGTAGACACGTGCTTTCGAATTCTTCACCAGGAGGACAACGAGGCTGTTTCTTCTTATACAGATAGACAAGTAGTAGGCTTAACTACACAGGTACGGTAAAAGCCCTATCCTCTGGAGCCCCAAATCTTCTAGTTGATTTTGTCCTGGAAAATGTACAAGTTGTTGGTGGCTGCCACAGCTATCACGTTATCTTTGGGGTGCCAGGCAGTGTGGAGGATCTTCTTGTTGAAGTCCAGGCTGTCCACGCTGATCTCATCCTTCTTCCTCTTGCCACCAGTGGACACTTTGCGGGGTTTGAGCGTAGCCCGTGGTTTGCTGCTCTCTCGGGACGCCTCCAGTGTGATGTCCCGCCTGGTGTTGCGGTCAAACATTCGAAAGAAGTTGTTGTAGGAGCCGGTCATGATGGCACTGATGGAGAAAGAAAATTTAATTGAGTGTTTGCACAGACTTTTTCGTAAAGCTTTAAGTGTCACCATTGTTTGACATTAAATACAACAACCTTGAAACACTGCTCATAATATTATAACACATACCATAAAAATAATAACAAGGAAAAACAAGGCAAGAGTGCCTACCTGTCACTGCCATTCCAGCAGCACTCAAACTTGTCGAAGATGCAGTCATTTTCATACAAGGAGCACAGTTTACTGCGAAGGTATTCATGCACCTGAAACAAAAGAAATTACTTAGCCTAGATATTCATTAGTGCCTATATTTCCATCTGTGTGAATATAATTTGGGTGCTCATCCAGATAATAAATTTGGCCTGAATATTGCAAATTCATCACACGAACAGTGACCTGTGAGTCATGAGGAGCCTGTATGCCATTCAATGAATTGATCGTGTCCTTTCATAGCTGTTTTCCCTTTTATTCAATATGAAAATGATATTTTTTAGTAATATTTAAATGTGGACAATAAAGTATAAAATTAGGAAAATAACATTACGGTAGCAGGTGAGAGAAACACAGCATTACAACATGCTTATTGATTGAATTTAAAACTTCACTCATTTAATAACAATTTAATGCTTCTGAATATATGTTACGTTCAAGGTTACTTCTAGTCCGTCACTTCACTCAATTCACTTTTAAAACAATGTTTATTTTTATTCTCACACAGGGCTATTGTCGGTGATATTTTAGTCACTAGATAAGTATGTTTATGCACCTGATATGTCTCCACTGGCCTGTTCTCCATGTTGAGGTCCCAAACTTTGACGGAGAGGTAGTCACGTGTCATCATGTAGCGTCCGCTGTGACTGAACTTCACGTCCGAGATGGAGGAGATGATCTCAGAGAAAAAGGATCGGCTGCTTGGATCCTCAGGCTCCTCAAAGACTTAAAAGATAGAAAATAAAAAAAATCCTCAGTTGCTATTTTTAGTAATTCTCAGCATGAACTTTAAGACTACAATTTAAAAAAATCCAGTTTATTTAATAATCATGATCAAAACCAGACTCAAAAAATGATCTCCAATTTTCTTATTTGCCTGATCTAAACAGCAATTTCCAATTGCTGACTAGTTAATTGACATGCATTTCACATGCATCAGAGGTACTTACACTTTGAGTGCCTATCGCAGAGTGCTGCTGCTCGCATGTCACACAGGCGGATGGTGCCTTTGCTACTGCTGTACACAAATACATTGCATTGGTGTGGATGGCACTCAGCAGCTGTGATTACTTCTGTCAGTTCCTCCATGTTGGCAGGCTTGATGTCTACAATATCTGGGAACACACTGTTAACGAACTTGCAGTTTTAAGTTTCATGATGAAAGTGCAAAAGACATTTGACCTTTTCACCACACATCCAATATTTGCTGGTCTTTGATAAAGGAAAGGATACTAAAACTTCTGTCTGTGATTTCCAAGTGCCATAGATTTATTCTTAGGTCATCTGCGGAGAGGTACGTTTCATGATCACTATTTACAGAAATGGAATTAATGTGATAGGTGTGCGCATTTGCAAAGATCCTCCGTGGGCTTGCTTCTACCATGAGATCCATTGGCATCAGCACTGGTACCTGAAACACATAACATTTACCTGTTTTAGAAAAGATTTATCCAAAAACAACAACTTAGACTGCCCTGTTTGCGTACGACACAGGTTACATACCCGTAAAGAGGTGATTCTAAAGGGATCTCTGAGTCGTCCATCTTCATCTTTCAGGTTGTAACCTTCTGCTCGTTTATCTCTTTCACTTATTTTCCACAATTTGATAGTTTTATCTGACAAAAACAGATAAAGATGTTGTAAAATTTGGAGATGGAGAACAATTATCTGATAGAGATCAAGTTAAATCATGCACTTTCAAAACTCTTACCATTTGTCGAAAGTAGAAAGTGAGCAGCATTTTGTTGGGGTAGCCATCTTATTTTATTAATTTTTTCCTCGATTTCTAAACTTTTCAAATAGTCAAATTCTGGCTCGTGACTCTGAAAAGTGCTATAGACGTTGTACTCCCCGCGCAGGTGTGGACGATTCTTAGACTGGAAAGAAACAATGTAAACATAAGTCAACAAAGTGCACACAGTGTCACTACAATGTAGCCAGCATGTAACCTTCTGATATTGATGCTGCTGAATCTGATGAATATACTTCTCTGTTGAATCTTACCTCCTGTTCATGTTGAAATATCACTACTCTTCCTCCTTTATCTCCAGTTGCAAGCAATTCTCCAGAATAGTTGAACTCAACTGTTGAGATTATGTCAGCTGGAAATGGACACAGACTGATTGAGACCTCACAGCTCAGCTTTCATGATTACAGCTCTGATGACAGCCAGAATTATGCTAGCGGTGCAACGACATTTTTCTTGGACGAAGAGTGAGACATTCAGAGAGCCAAACACGCACAACACGTACACCCATTCATGGATGAATGAATGAAAACACGCATGATGTCACTTTGACAATTTATGGACGCAGCACATTGACGTCATGGACACGGTCGCTCCCCTTTTAATAGCTTAGCCACCACCTAGCATATAGCTAGCTAGCGGCATACAGTCACTTAAAGAAGAAAGGGCGTTTGTGCAATTGATCCACGAACAGGGTCACACCAATTTCAACAGCTGCCCCGATTTAAAACCCGGGCGACCATCGAGCTATCGTGCATCACATGTGAAGCCCACAGAGCATCATCATCATCAGCCCATCTAGCTAGCTTCCCACCGCTGTAGCCTCACCGCCGAGCTAACGTTAGCCACATACCTTCCGCAACATCTTCATCTATCGCTCCTTTCACTTGCGAGAAACACCACTGGAAATCATTTCCTCCTGCAACTCCTGTAGAAAGACACAAGAGGGACAAATGAACACGGCGTTGGTTTCTGCCCCATTCGCGTTTCAAGTGGCGATAAAACGACCTGACAGTGACACAGTTTGACAACTAGCACCTTAGCTCGCCAGCGCTATCGTTGGCTAGCCAACTTGCAGATTCAGGCCATCACACACACCAAGTGAGGTGGATCCTTCTCACCCCTTCAAAAGTAGCTTACCCGCCATTGCTTCATTTAGCAGCTCTTGCTGTACACAGCTTCCAATACTTAATCAACCAATGCGGCTTGCTCGGGGGAACAGATAGCATCCACAATCAGTGTGAAGACTCGGGTCCGGATCTGTCAAGACCACGGAAATTATCCGTGATTTTTTTTTCTTCCAAAATGGCGCACAGTACATGGAGAAATGACGTCATGCACACATGCCACATCCTGGCTCCCTCCATCCTCCCGAGCATCATTTTATCAAATCTGCATTCACTCTTTATTTTCAGGGATTTCGACTTTATTTCTATTGCATGTCACATCAAAAGGCTTTCATCGGGCCTGTTTAAGGCAATTCAGTTGTCCTCTGATTCATGGGTGGGACACATGACAACACACATCAGGTGTAGGTGTCTATTGATAAAAGCGGAAGCACGCAAAGAGGAGCAAGAGATAGCTATGCAATGTAACATTTCTCTCTAGTCTTATGTTCAAAGCCAAGGTGTGTGTCATGAATTTAGTGAAATGGGTAATGAGACATGAACTGATTCAGTTCTTGTAGTAATGAGCTTCTATTTATTTATGTATTTATTGCATTATTCACAGTTCAACTTTTTTTTACTGTTTGTTTGGCTGTTGTTGATGTTAAATATTAAGTGTGTCCTAACTCAAAGAACTGACACCCAAGAAGTACCCCAGCTTTGTTTTGTATGATCAGTGGGTGACATCTAGTGGAGAAAAGGGTGAACAGCCGGTTATTCTCACAGAACTGTTACAGGCCTGGTGTGTTTTGCTTCTCCTTTGTGACTTGGTGTGTTAAGCCTGATGATTCAAATCCAATCAAAACAAAACCTAAGTTGAAAAGTTTACATACAACAATCTAGTTTCATTTCTGTTTTTTATTTTTATTTTATCTATCTATTGGTCTGTCTGTCTGTCTATGGATCTATCTATGGATCTATGGATCTATGGATCTATGGATCTATCTATCTATCTATCTATCTATCTATCTATCTATCTATCTATCTATCTATCTATCTATCTATCTATCTATCTATCTATCTATCTATCTATCTGTCTATCTGTCCATCTATCTGTCTATCTATCTATCTGTCTTTCTATCTGTCTGTCTGTCTGTCTGTCTGTCTGTCTGTCTGTCTGTCTAATATTAATGTTATATGGAGCATTCAGTCTGTCACCAACAACTTGTGTGCCGTCAGTTGTTTTGTGCTGTTTTCTTTAATTGGTGGATTCCACATTAGGGAACAAAGTTTTTAATGTTTTGCATAAAATTTGCCAAGAAAAGTATGCCATATATATTTCTGAATGTGCTTAAAATTATTATGTTTGAGCTGTGGTGGCTGATTTTAGTTTATTCTTATTTTTCTGTGAACAGCACTCCCTGATGGGTGGGGGTTGTCAAGAATTGGGAGGCAATGGAGATAACCCATAAGGGCTGACTGTGCAATAAAATAAGTCATCCCCCCAAAAGAAGAGAAAAGATTCTGATGAAGTGTGAGAATATAAAATATTTGGGTCACCTTTCGGAATAACCAGAGATGCTGTATGATCTCCTAAGTGCACCCGTCAACTGACGCATAAAATGAGGTCCCATGTTTTTACAGCGGCAATTATATTCTAAACTTACTTTTTATCTTTAAATAGCATGGTGGCCTGAGAGTTTCTCTTCAACAGATAATACTTGTTCTTAACCAGATGCTACAGGTCATGTGTCTGTGAAGCTCGCTTGCCTTCTGGACTGACTTCAAATAACTGTTATAATGAGCTCAGGATAACGACTACATATTGATGGCACTGTGTCCTTTTTTGCCTTGATTTGTTTTCTGCATTTGCACATTGTCCTGCAGGTGGCAAGAGAATGAAATAGGGATGTAACCTGAATGCCTGGACCAAATCTCACCAAAGTCTTCTCCTCGGTATCTCCCAAGCTCCACATCCCCCTCATCACTCACACAGCGTCCCTTGGGGAGAAGAAGAGCAGAGGCCTGGAGGTTAGGAAGACTATATCTATATTTATATATATATATGTATATAAAAGGTGGACCAACTTGTGCCTGCAGTATTGGTACAAGTTGGCTGGTGTACAGCTGCTCAAAGAGATGAAGGAGCGTAGAAATTTGTGTAGATAAGATTATACATTTTACAGGTGTTCCCCCAGATACAGTTGAATAGGGACCTTAAATGTACTAATCCCCAATAAGCATTTTACACCTGCTTCTATACAATCCAATTTGTAGTTAAAATTTGTGGTGGATGTTACCCTTGAATTAAAAATGGATCATTCACCATTGTTTTGAAAAACCATCATTATTATAGGAACCAGTTGAACCTCTAAAACATCCTTGACTTCAACATGATAAATCCTGTGCACTAACAAACAGCACTGAATGTTTTTTTTACTATAGCTTCAACCTCTGACTAAATGGAACAAAATGTATTTCCTTCTGAAGAGGCAGAATAGATATTTTTCGCTGGGATACTGTAAGCACAAAATAGACAAAATAGTTTTCATTTTAGAGTGTTAACTAGAGTGAGTATAGACTATTAATAGGCAACCAGAATTAATGATGTGAAATTGTGCCTTTTAAATTCTGAGAAATAATGGAAAAAGATTTTTTTATTTATTTTTTTTAATTTTAGTTTAATTTCACTTGCACTCCAAAACATCTCTCTTCAGCAAAATAAATTCTTAGAAATAAGAGCAAAGAAAAATAAGGTCTTGACTAATATTGCCTTATTGAAAACAAAGGGAATTGTTTGTGTTCACCTTCGCAGTGTGAAGGAGAAACATTTGACTAGAGCCTAATTTGTGATTTAATCAACTGCAGCCTAATTATTGTATACATTAGATTTTTCACATTTTTACAAGT